>JACYXH010000678.1:0-190232 GCA_026745465.1 Lota lota | reverse complement strand
CCTTAATGACCTGTCTCTGTACTGTCTAACCCCTACCTGCTCCTTTAATGACCTGTCTGTACTGTCTAACCCCTAACTGCTCCTTAATGACCTGTCTGTATTGTCCAACCCCTACCTGCTCCTTAATGACCTGTCTCTGTACTGTCTAACCCCTACCTGCTCCTTAATGACCTGTCTCTGTACTGTCTAACCCCTACCTGCTCCTTAATGACCTGTCTGTACTGTCTAACCCCTACCTGCTCCTTAATGACCTGTCTGTACTGTCTAATCCCTACCTGCTCATTAATGACCTGTATCTGTACTGTCTAATCCCTACCTGCTCATTAATGACCTGTATCTGTACTGTCTAACCCCTACCTGCTCCTTTGACAATAGCAATGCATCCATATATTTACTAACGTTTTTAACCCAGTATTTTACAGAAAACGAACCATGAACCTATTGATAAGATTCAAAGTTATGCATATTTAAGATATATCACGGATCAGAGTTGAGTACAGTACCTTAGTCTTCTTCCTGCTGTAATGAAGTGAGCCAAACCAAACAGTCCGTCTCACAAGGATATGATGTTGTTACCCAACCAGTTGGACCAGTTCACCTCCCAGTCTATACTCCTCTCAGACTAACCTCTTATAGGCTGCTGATCCATGACCTCACTCAGTGATGAAGAATAATCACTTTATTAAAATATGAACGATGGACAGAGAGCTCTGATGTGTAGAAGCTCAGAGAAAAACAAAGAGACACTTGATAGTTCAACCAGCATGTAGAGACACTCAGTCACTGATGCAGCTCCTTCTTTACAGCACAACCAACAGGAACGCAATCAATGAAGACACAAATACAGTTGACATGTGTTTCCTGAAACTATAGCTCATTTTCTCCAAACCCGACACACAAAGTGTCCCGCCGTCCACTTCTGCCACCTAGTGGTGGTCACTGTCCTCCTTTCTACGTCATCCATTCATCTCCCTCTGTCTACACACCGGCCGGCAAGCTTCATTAGCGCTCACTGTATCAGCCCCGGATCTCCACGCAGCCATCGCTAGATCGATGTTCACACCACCGGTCAGTACCTCGTCCCTGGCCCTTCCTCCTGCTGTATCTGCTAAAGTGTTTAGCGCTTGTGCTAACAGCCTTCTCCCCTTTTTCCAGTCTGCCTGATTACCTCCACGTTGCAGAGCCCCCGCCTGTCTGACTACCTGCTGGTGGCAGAACCCCCGCCTGTCTGACTACCTGCTGGTTGCAGAGCCCCCACCTGTCTGACTACCTGCTCGTTGCAGAGCCCCCGCCTGTCTGACTACCTGCTGGTTGCAGAGCCCCCGCCTGTCTGACTACCTGCTCGTTTCAGAGCCCCCACCTGTCTGACTACCTGCTCGTTGCAGAGCCCCCGCCTGTCTGACTACCTGCTGGTTGCAGAGCCCCCGCCTGCCTGACCACCCCCCTGGCATCAAGCCCCTCGCCTCGCCCCCCTGTTACCTGCCTTCCTCTTTTGTGGCCCCCAGTGAATCCCTGTTATTCTTTACCTCCGTGTCAGTGTCTCTGTGTCGGGCGTTTGGGTCCAATCTCCACTCGCCAACCATGATAACACCAAGTTGATAATCCCATATGTCCTTTGAGACCCTCTTTGATATAAAAGAGAGCCCAGGTCTATAGCTCACATGTTAGCAACCTTGACCCCTTAGTCACCTACTCATTGCATCACTTCCTGTAGGGCTCTCTTCATATAAATGACACCACCACCACTGGTATCGTGGGGCGTGGCAGCAATTCTCCATAGCCTTATGGGGGGGGGGGGGCTTGTGGACAGTAGGGGTACACCATAAATAAATAGGAAGCAGGTGTGCTTCATTATGAAATAAAAGTCCCTTGATACTATAAAAAATACAGAATATATGGAGTATGCATGTTTTTTAAATGCAGCTGTACAGTAATGTGCAAATGTTCACAGTATTAAGTTTAACAAAATGTGCAATGTGCAAGAAGCTAAAAGATGATCTTTGGTTTGTTAGGACTGCTGTTGGCTGTGCATCGCTGCACCTGTCCTCCACACTTCACACACCTCCACCCAAAGCTGAGCACCACCTTAATGGTGTTGAAATTCAAGACGCAGTGTAGTGACAGCAAGTGTGTCTCCAGTTCAGAGTCATTCAGTCACTGTGGTGAAAGGATGAATACGGTTTAACAAACCTACCTTGAGTTAACCTTTCATGATGTCTTGTGTTCATTTAGTGGGCTTGGGTTCGTGTTGGCTCTCTATCTTCTGTTCGCTTGTTGTGGTGTGTGTGTTGAGCACCAAAGCCTCTTCAACCATCCCAAACACCTCCACACACACACACCTGTGTGTGGTGGAAGTTGGCGTTGGTTCAAGGAGCTCACTGAACCCTCTAGTGGCCATTGCCGAAAATGCATGCAGGGATTTAAATCTAATAATGAATCCTTCTTTATTGTCGTGCCTTGCCCTATAATAACAAAGACAAAGGGTCAACTCGTCGTGTGACCGTGATTATCTTCATAAAACAGGTTCTGGTCTAATTCTGTGGTACGGTGGCCTGCATGGGCCCTCTCACACGCGCACCCAGGCAAAGAAGCAGAGGTTCCTTCTTCTTCAGCTCAGCACCAGCGCCTCAAACACAGAGCTCTGTGTGTTTCAACATGTATGCTCAGGGTCCTATTAGACGCCACGGGGTAGGTGGTGTATCAACCAGCCTGCAGGGATCATCTCTGGAGGAACGCCAATAGCTGGGATCCGTTTACTGTCGGGCTGTTTATAGTTCTCTCCATATTCTGTCACTCATTGGGCATACAAGTCTGGATATGGAAATGCACTCGCTGGTATCCTGATTCTTAATGTTGGTGTAGACGAAGCCTCTGTTGTGCTTTTTATTTAGTGAACCCCCAACCTTAAAGGTGAAAGTGATCCTGAACACACGAGAACATTCAGTTGATCCACTGAGTTGTTTATTAGCATTATGCTTTATTCACCAATACAACAGAGAAATAGTCCCTTACATGGACACAATAAACACAAGGACTAAAACAATAGAAGCAGCAGACATTACTAATCAAACAAGTGTGCACATGTCTTTAATAACTGAACATGTTCTGCTGCTGTGTTGTTCCCAACAGAACACAAGGAATCAATATTCAGTTGAAAGTCATTCCCAACATGATCAATAGCTTTTCATAGACCGCTTGCATTATGAATATAATATTAAATCTGCTTTAAATCAGGTTTCACGTTAGGCTTATCAAAATACAAACTGATAGCAGAGCCCTTTAGTATGAAACGGTTAATGTCTGAAAATATACAAAATATTGTAGATTAAACAAGTTTTGATTTACGATCAATCAATATTAAAATCCATTTGACATTAGAAATATAGTCTTTGCAAAACCTGCTTAGTTAACCCTATGGAAGATCTTAAGTCTCTTCCTTTCATGGTTTATCAAGATCAACTTTTCAGAAGCCCAATAAAATGTAGCATTTGGAGTATAGTTGAGTACATGTATTTACATCAACAAAACACAGTGTGTGTTCATGAGTGTGTATATTCATACAGGTGTGTGTGTTCATGTGTGTGTGTATATTCATAAAGGTGTGTGTGTGTCTGATTGTGTGTTGCTACAACCGACAGAGAGACACTGAGGCACTACCCACCCATAACCAAAACGCAGGGTGGAGGTCCTCCTGGGTGAAGGTGGACTGGAAGGTGTGGATGTGTGTCAGTGTGTCTGAGGACCCTCCTACATCTGGGGACACTCTGTAGAAGGACAGGGTGCCAGCAGGCCGGTCCAGATACACTCCTACTCTGTTAGAGCCAGGGGGGGGGAGAGACGTTTGTCTGTTTTACTACCGTTGTACCAGGCAGTGTAACCATCATCACAATATAGACTCCAGGACTTGTTGTTCCCTCCAAGCACGCTGTCACCACCCCTTCCTCTCCTTGTGATTCCTCTGTATGTCACTCCTATATCAACAAGTCCTTCCCTCTCTACCTCCCAGTAACAGCGGCCAGTCAGAGCCTCTCCACACAACACCTGGGGCCAGTAGTTAAATCTCTCTGGGTGATGAGGATACAACTGGTCCTCTCCAACCCACGTCACCTTTCTGTTGTCCTTAGACAGAGAGAGTTCTCTGTGGGCTGTGTTTGGGTCCAGTGGGAGTTCACAGGCATCTGATGGGAGAACAAGACATGATTAGCTGCTGAACCATTCTTCATCTTCATCATCATCACTAGTACTGTTGTCTTGCATACTTCTTATTCCTGTCCTTTTTCACGTGCCATCTACTCTACAAACATTAACATAGAAAGACTAAATAATGTCGTATGATAGGTACTATAGTGGACTAGTGTGCCTTAACTTTTACATAATTAAAGTTAATAGCAAATCCCATGTGTGTGTGAGTGGCTGTCCTAGTCAAAACATTGAACCCTAGAAAATGTTATAAACTGCATCTTTACACTACATACACATATTATACATCAACATGTCCAGCATGATGAGCTGATTGCTCCTATGGAATATCGTAGCAATAGTCTTCATACTTTCAAGATATTCCACTTTGAAAGGTTCCAATACACATCCATTGTAATCCACCTGTGTAGACAACAGACTGAACCAGCTGAGCTCACAGACAGGCTGGAAATTAACTGTTGGTACCATAGAACTGGTTCATACATAGTATACATACACATGTACACATACATACTACACATACATACACATGTACACATACATAATACACATACATACACATGTACACATACATAATACACATACATACACATGTATACATACATAATACACATACATAGACATGTACACATACGTACACATACATACTAAACATACATAAACACACAGAAACATAGCTATACATATGTATACACAAGTACACATACATACTAGACATAAACACACTGAAACATAGCTACACATACGTACACACAAGTCCACATTTGAATGAACGGACGTCACCTCCTGCTGTGTGGATGGACTTTCCATCTCAATAGTTAGTGTGTGTTGTGATGAATCTAACTAAACAGACACTTACACTTCTTTAGAGCTGGTTTCAGCCTCCACACTCCACCGTGCTCCACCCTGGGGGGGAAACAAAGTGAGAGCAGCATGTTGAAACATTCACCTTCTGCTGTCTCATCACTTTCTACACAACATGAGTTCCAGCTGCGTTTTCAAACCACTTCATCTAGCACCTGGTTGAATCCTTGTAGGAGACATTGTCCCTGAGTGGTGAGCTGTCCTCTCCATACATGAGAGTGTCCAGTCTCCAGCGTGGATCCTCCAGTCCAGCAGAGAGCAGCGTAACTCCTGAGTCTCCTGGGTGATTGTAGCTCAGGTCCAGCTCTCTCAGATGGGAGGGGTTGGAGCTCAGAGCTGAGGCCAGAGAAGAACAGCCTTCCTGTGTGACCAGGCAGCCAGACAAGCTAAAAACACACATGCATTTTAACTTTCTGGATGTGAATGTGTTGTGTCCTCTGATATGGAACTTGTGGTATAACTGCACATTGAGTCAAACTGACCTGAGAGTTTCCAGTGTACAGTGTGGACTCCCCAGTCCAGCAGAGAGCAGCTTCACTCCTGAATCCTGCACATCATTGGTACTCAGGTCCAGCTCTCTCAGACTAGAGGAGTTGGAGCTGAGAACTGAGGCCAGAGCTTCACAGCATCTCTCTGACAGATGACAGCCATTCAGCCTTCACACAAGATAAACACAACATGTGAGGAACTGGGATTAAAATAATTTACCTCTTTTACTTTAACATAATGAAGGACTTGTGTTGAAATCTTTAAATAGAAATGTTTTATTAGTTCAACTCATATTTACTAGTCAATACATGATATGCTTTAACGTCAATTAAATATTGGGTGTGGAATATTGAATATTGTAAATATGTGTTGTAGTTTTTGAAAATTATTTTGAATATTAATATTACTTTTTATTGTAGTATTATTTATGTGTATTGTACATGTTGTAAGTACAACTAAAGTGATATTTTTTGTGTTATTATAACTTTTATATTCTAGTAATATGTGTATTGTGTTGTGTATTGTAATAAATGTTATTAATACACCTACAGAGATGTTTTGTATGTTATTATAACTTTTATATTCTAGTATTATGTATATGGTGTTGTGTAATGTAATATTAGTTATGAGTGAACCTACAGAGATGTTTTGTATGTTATTATAACTTTTATATTCTAGTATTATGTATATTGTGTATTGTAATACATGTTATGAGTGAACCTACAGAGATGTTTTGGAGGTTTTGACCACTGGCAGCAGCCTCAGAAGACCCTCCTCTGAAGCAGAGTATTTCTTCAGCTCAAACACGTCCAGCTCCTCTTCTGATGACAGTAAGATGAAGACCAGAGCTGACCACTGAGCAGGAGAGAGAGATTCTCTGGAGAGACTTCCTGATGTCAGGTACTGTTGGATCTCCTCCACTAGAGAACGGTCATTCAGCTCATTCAGACAGTGGAACAGATTGATGCTTCTCTCTGGAGAGAGATCTCCACCTATCTTCTCCTTGATGTAAAACACCGTTTCCTTATTGGTCTGTGAGCTACTTCCTGTCTGTCCCAGCAGACCTCGTAGGAGAATCTGATTGGTCTCCAGAGAGAGGCCCAGGAGGAAGCGGAGGAACAAGTCCAGGTTTCCGTTCTCACTCTGTAAAGCCTTGTCCACAGCACTCTGGTGGAGGAGGAGGAGTTTATCTTTCCTGGAGGTTGGTGGTTCTTCTGAGAGCAGATTGACACCAGTGTCGATGAAGGACAGAAAGACATAAAGGGCAGCCAGAAACTCTTGGATGCTCAGATGAACAAAGCAGAACACCTTGTCCTGGTACAGCCCACACTCCTCTTTAAAGATTTGGGTGAACACTCCTGAGTACACTGAGGCTGCTCTGATATCGATCCCACACTCTGCCAGGTCTGCCTCGTAGAAGATCAGGTTGCCTTTCTCCAGCTGGTTAAAAGCCAGTTTTCCCAGAGAAACAATGATCTCCCTGTTCTCTGAACTCCAGTGTGGATCTGTTTCAGATCTCCCATGATACTTCCTGTCCCCCTGTATGGACTGAACCCTCAGGAAGTGGCTGTACATCTGAGTCACGGTCTTGGGCATCTCATCTCCTATCTGGGATGTTTTGAAGAAGTCCTCCAGAACTGTAGCAGTGATCCAACAGAAGACTGGGATGTGACACATGATGTGGAGGCTTCGTGATGTCTTGATGTGGGAGATGATTGTGCTGGCCAACGTCTCCTCTCTGAACCTCTTCCTGAAGTTCTCCTCCTTCTGTGGGTCGGTGAACCCTCTCACCTCTGTCACCATGCCGACACACTCAGCAGGGATCTGATTGGCTGCCGCAGGGCGTGTGGTTATCCAGATGCGAGCGGAGGGAAGCAGGTCGCCCCTGATGAGGTTTGTCAGCAGCACGTCCACCGAGGTCGGCTCTGTGACATCAGTCCAGATCGGGTTGTTCTGGAAGTCCAGAGGAAGTCGACACTCATCCAGACCATCCAAGATGAAGACAACTTGGAACTGGTTGTATCTGCAGATTCCTGCTTCTTTGGTCTCAATAAAGAAGTGATGAAGAAGTTCCACCAAGCTAAACTCTTTCCCTTTCAGTAAATTCAGCTCTCTGAAAGTGAAGAGAAATGTGAAGTGTATGTCGTGGTTGGCTTTGCCTTCAGCCCAGTCCAGAGTGAACTTGTGTGTTAAGACGGTTTTACCAATGCCGGCCACTCCAGTTGTCAATATTGTCCTGATTGGTTGACCTTGTCCAGGTAAGGGTTTAAAGATGTCTTCACATTTGATTGGCGTTTCCTCCTTGGCTGGTTTCCTGGAAGCTGTTTCAATCAGTCTGACCTCATGTTCCTTGTTGACCTCTCCACTGCCTCTCTCTGTGATGAAGAGCTCTGTGTAGAAGTCATTCAGACCTGTTGGCTGTCCTGCTTTAGGGATTCCCTCAAACACACACCTGAACATCTTCTTCAAACGAAACTTGATGTTATGTTGGCACTCGACAGCAGCAGATCCTAAATGAGAAAACAACAGAAGAAAAAGAAAGTAAATGTAAAATGATCAACTTCATGACATTTAGTGTCTTCATTACTTGTGGTCAGAGAAGCTGGTTGTCACAAGGACTGCAAGTTACAGATTCAAAATGTTCAGGATTATTTCCTTATTTCAACAGCAATATGATTGGTCTAATGATACTAATAATGATAGTGAATCAGTGGAAAGTGACTTGCTATGCTGATGTACCAAGATAGTGTTGCATATCTTCCACTGAGTTATTCTGCAGTTCATCTGCAGTATAATGTTTAACATTCTTTAACCTGAAATACCCACAATAACCCTACATATCTGGATCAAACCATTTAACCTGATACCCCCACAATAACCCTACATATCTGGATCAAACCATTTAACCCCAAAGAGGAAAAATATCTCCAAATTGAAGTTAGAAATGTAGAAATCTCACATTATGTAATTTAGTCTGAACAGAAAAAATAAAAGTCTCATACTGCTCTTCAAAATAATTGTCTCCTCTGTCTTCAAAATAAGAGTCTCTTACCGCCCCAAAGTGTGTCGGCCAGTTCCTCCTGGTTCATCTCCATCAGGCAGAGCTTTGTGATGTCTACCACTCCCTCTATGGCGCGCCTCCTCTGCTCCTCGTTCTTACCATCCACCTCCTCCTCCCTCTGACTCTCTGAGCATTGTGGGTAATCTGGGAAGTGAACCCTCCAGAGCTTCTTCAGCTCCTTGTCTAGAAAAGCGTGTGCGTTCTCCTCAGCCCTCTGGAACAGAACAAACATCAAGGAGAAGTTTACTCTGAACTAACTGAGGACATCAGAAGCATCTGTCCTAGATTCACGTTGGTCTAAAGAGGGAAGCCTGGAGACTATTAGCACCACAAGAGATGCTTTCTAATGTTCCTGTAGAGCTAAAGTCAAATGTCTTGTTGGACATTTACACACCTTGATCAGCTCTGTTTGATGCTGCTGTACTGACTGAGCACTGGTAACCTTTGACCTCTCCTGGTGTTGTCTGTGGAGAACACACACACACACACATTGAGCACAAGTGTGAATAAATATGAACACAAGCTCATCAACTGAATCTACAAACGGAATTTGCTTAATTTCAGACACACACACACACACACACACAGACAAACTAATACAACAAAGTTGTATTCGTTTTAAACCACTGAGGTCTGTTTGACACTCCTACCTCTTATCACTGGAGGGGCATCCATCTTTATTTTCGATAGTTTCTGTATCTTTATAATCTGATAAATCCTCACCTCTTCTCAATAGACTGATTTCCATCTTCAAAGTGAACAGGTATTCCCATAGACCAGTCACTCTTCATGGAGACACAGCTGTGTCCAGGGGAGTCTGCTCTCTCCTGCTGGACTCTTCTAGAAAAACAAGAATCAGGATTTATGGATGTTTGATAGATGCTGTATTTTTATAATCTCTGATAAATCCTCACCTCTTCTCAATAGACTGATTTCCATCTTCAAAGTCAACAGGCATTTCCATAGACCAGTCACTCTTCATGGAGACACAGCTAGGTCCAGACACACACACAGCTTTTACTCAGACTAATGATGGAGTCATGATATATCACTGCTGAGCTCTGAGATGACAACAGTCACAGACAGTGAGAGATCCTCTTCTTACCTCTTAGCTTTGCTCTGGGGGCCATGTTCCCCAGACAGAGTGCTTTTAGAGGTAGGACCCCCCTCCTCTCTCTCCTCATCCATAGTAGACTGGAGACCTGGACACAAACACAACACCATATTGTTTCTACGGCCATTCAGCGTTAGTTTATTCTCTGCTTTTATACAAGCTGCTTATTGCCGGTCGCAGGGGGCTGTTGTCTCTGTTCTCTTTGGACGAGAGGCAGGGTGTTAGATTTAGGACAAATCCTAAATCACAAGAAAAAGTAATAGCAGTATTTCAACCTCAACCGGACGCTTGACTCAAAGCTGAAAGGTTCTGGGTTCAATCCCCAATGTTCACAGTCTTACCTGTAGCATCATATAGAGCAAGAATCCTCCTAACCCCTACCTGCTCCTTAATGACCTGTCTCTGTACTGTCTAACCCCTACCTGCTCCTTAATGACCTGTCTCTGTACTGTCTAACCCCTACCTGCTCCTTAATGACCTGTCTCTGTACTGTCTAACCCCTACCTGCTCCTTAGTGACCTGTCTCTGTACTGTCTAACCCCTACCTGCTCCTCAATGACCTGTCTCTGTACTGTCTAACCCCTAGCTGCTCCTTAATGACCTGTCTCTGTACTGTCTAACCCCTACCTGCTCCTTAATGACCTGTCTCTGTACTGTCTAACCCCTACCTGCTCCTTAATGACCTGTCTCTGTACTGTCTAACCCCTACATGCTCCTTAATGACCTCTATCTGAATTCAGTGTCAGTCACTTTAGATAAAGAATCTGCAAAATTATTCAATAGTAATTTTGACAATAGTGTAGCGTCCAAGGTGTATGAGCTCACTAGATACTCTTAAATTAACAAAAACTCGAGAATTTATACTCTTGGAGCGTCAAGACACCTGCCTCCATTTATTAAAACCCAACCCAACCAGAGCCGGTGTTACAAGCCTAATGGTTCCCAAGCGATCTGGTTCCCGATCGCGTGCATGTGGCGGGAACGAGCATATTACCCAGATGAACCGGAGTTCAACGTCAGCATTGTCGTCTGAATTCCACAAACCTCTCTTTAGTTTGTATGTGTTATATGTCGTTATTGTTGTAAATATGTATGTCTTACAGAGTTCTACATTAAAGGCACCTTTAACCTGATTCTATTAATTATTTGTCTTCTTATAAATAAATTAAAACGGTCACGAGCTGGATTCGATCACGTGCTCTGAACTGAAGTTGGTGTATTGGGTGTTGCAATGCCACCCTCTCTACTCTATTGTGTAAGAAAAATAGAATTAAAACGTATTCCCTTCACCATAACCACCATTCCGATCACATAACCACACAAAAAAACACCATTCTTGATTAACCACCAACATTTATTTTTACATTTTTTCCACCCAGAGCTGCAGTTTTCATTCCTCATTTTGAAAACCATGCTGAGCATTGTGGCCTGTGAGTAATGATGATAACCATTAAGTACAAACAAATGTTCGCTCGCCTATCCATAAAGGCTCATATAAATGTAGCCAGGTGAATTGTGCATTCAAATATCAAAGTACTGTTTGTGACATATTAGTAGTTAATCTGCTATAGTCGGCCGCTGTGTGTGTGTGTGTGTGTGTGTGTGTGTGTGTGTGTGTGTGTGTGTGTGTGTGTGTGTGTGTGTGTGTGTGTGTGTGTGTGTGGACTGTCAGAGAAAGTGTAAAACGTTGTGAAAACAGGTAACCAGCTGTCTTAAACAAGCCTGAGTCAAGATGTTCCCCCAATAGTAATATGTCTTATTATCATTACACGAACCAGGTTCTTTAAGGTTGTCTCGGTGGTGCAGGACCCCCCCCCCCCCTGCAGAGGCCCTGAGCATTACAATATTGTATCGGAGCGCGTGATCGAATCCAGCTCGTGACCGTTTTTATTTATTTGTAAGACGACAAATAATTATTAGAATCAGGTTAAAGGTGCCTTTAATGTAGAACTCTGTAAGACATACCTATTTACAACAATAACGACATATAACACATACAAACTAAAGAGAGGTTTGTGGAATTCAGAGGACTATGCTGACATTTAACTCCGGTTCATCTGGGTAATATGCTCGTGCCCGCCACATGCACGCGATCGGGAACCAGATCGCTTGGGAACCATTAGGCTTTATAAGATTCAAAGTTATGCATATTTAAGATATATCACGGATCAGAGTTGAGTACTGTTGTTATTTAAAAAGGCAAGACGATGTTAAACTTGGAAACCCGGTAAAAAGAAGCAAAGATGCAAGTCGAATTAATTATGCGGTATGGAGTTTTATTCCAATGCTAATATAGAACACAAAAATGTCAAATCTCGATACATGCTACAATCTCTACAGCGCGCTGTATTCTTGTCGATGAGTTCACGTCTTTGAAGATGTGGACCCGCGAGAGAACACCGGAGAAGAGAGCGAGCTCCCTTCGGAAATTGGTTATATGTTCCCCTCTCCTCAGCTGGGGGTCTTCGTTGAGGGGGGGTTAGTGTTCCATGGGCACTATTCCGTTGGGGGAATGCAACAGTATCTTGGCCGCATACTGTATATTTACATACGGCCGCGCTTCACAAGGTGTCGTTATGGCCGCGCTCCACAAGGTGTCGTTCGCCTCGGTAGAAGTGTCAGGTTACAACTCGGCAGACATATCGAGTTACGCGTTTTTTCTACAACAATCCCTCTCAAGTGATCAAAAGATCACTTCAACAAAAGTGGAAAAAACCCTCATACCGCTTATACAAATCCAGGATGAGATGGAACGGAAAATCCTCCCTTAAGTGGAGGTAAAACCAGACCAATCCCAATAGCGGGACACATACGTCCTCAACCCGTCAAACAAGGTAATAACAATGAACAACTCATACAGGTGGTATCTAGTACAGTCGATAAGCATGCAAGGGGAAAAAAGGAACGCCACCCAGAGGAACTCAGGAGCCACCTGCGCCATGGGCAGGCCAACACGCTCATTTATTCAACGTCTTCTCTGGGGGCGGGGATCAGCGGAGCACTCATACAACTCATACAGGTGATATCTTACACTGTCGAGGAGCATGCAAGGGGAAAAAAGGAATGCCACCCAGAGGAACTCAGGAGCCACCTGCGCCATGGGCAGGCCATCACGCTCATTTATTCAACGTCTTCTCTGGGGGCGGGGATCAGCGGAGCAATCATGTCAGCGGTTTTCCTGTAGCAAGAGCCTCATTGGAGGTCTCACTCCTCCGGCCCTTCGCCTTCCTCCGGGTGGAGCAAGGGCAGTTGAAGGGCCGGGTCCCTGGCGAACGCCGTGGAGATCAGACGGGTGATGAGGGCCCGCAGACAGGGAATGCAACAGCAGCCACAACAGGTTACTATGCCTACAAAAACAGCAGCAGAGACTAACACAGACATGATTAAAGTTTTCCATTTTCCAAACACATTTGCCATCCATTCTTCCATGGGGTTGTTTACTCCGGAATCCTCGGCCATGGAGGTGGACAGTGCTCTAAGACCCGCTAACGCTTTAGCGACCGACCCGTCCGGGGCAGTGTTATTGGGGATGAAGGTGCAACACTGGGCCCCAAACATCGCGCAGACCCCTCCTTTCTCAGCTAAGAGCATGTCTAGGGCGAGGCGATTTTGAAAGGCCATAAGCGAAGTGGCTGCTAACTGGTCTGCCAAGCCGTCTACTGCATCGCGGGTGAGGTTGGACAGTTTCTGAACATTATAATGGATGTAATTGATGCGATCTACATTTTTGCTGGGAGTGACAGGAAAAAGGGCTGAGACTATAGGGATGTTTTCGAACCCTGCCGCAATTTGATCTGCTAATTTGTATTCGTTGGGAACCCCACGAGGAACTCCTATTGAGTCAATATATGTGACTGAGTCCACGGTCAAATCCCACTGACTCCCCATGCTTCTAATTTTGCGCGGTGCGGGAAGGGACGCTGCGGTTGGTCCTATAAGAGTGAGGGGAAGAACTAGGCGGACTATGGTACAAGTTCCTGACCAATCAATGGGTAGTCTGAGAAGCAGACGTCGAGGGTTACACATCCAGAATAAACCTTGTCGTCCCACATGAAGTTGACTGCTGAGGGGAACGTGGGTTAGATGGTCACGGGTCTGGCACCATTCTAATGGCATATGGCCAACGTCTATACTACTGGTTTTAAGGCTGCTACGAGTAAAACATGAGTAGTTGTTAGCTCCGGGGGTGAACGCGGGGGGAACAGTAACATTTAAGCCGGGGGGAAAAGCACTGCTCAAGAGAGAACAGTGTCTGGGATTCTGTTCGTCGAAGAGGGCCAGCATGCAGGCGTACCCTCGAGGGTCTTCGGTTTTATTCATGCGGATGGGCCGGGTTACGAGTCGGGGGCGTGCCGCCGCGCAAGCTATACAATTCTCCATTTTATTAGTGCGAGCTGATGCTACAATAGCCTGTAGCCACATGTTCTCATCCGTATAACCGGTAGATAACGCTAATACATCGCTAGTGGACAGATCGTTTGCATTGAAGGCTGTTACGCCCTCCTGAGAATTCGACAGAGTCTGGGGTGCATAGGGCTTCACAATGTTCGGGGAGCTGGGCGGGAGGAAGGCGATCTGAATGAGCCCTTTTTGATTCCACCCGCTCTGCCACACACCCAGACCGAGATACATAGTTTGGTTGGTCAGTGGTCGACACTCGGACCGCGCGGGGGGAATTCTCCAGGGGTTAAGGATCATGGGACCCAGTGTTAGTACTACTTTGTTACTACCGGCTATGCGAGCCAGGTGGAACATGGGACTGATGTTTTTCCATAGTTCTCCCTTGTAAGAGCTAAAAGCCATGGTTAATACCTCACCCCAGGTGCCACACCATGTCCCTCCTCTGCCCGGGGCGCCACCTGGGAAACCAAACAAATACAAATCATAGTGATGCCACCCAGCCAGGTCATGGGCAGGGGTACAGCTTACCACACTGCATAAGTCAAAGGTGAAGACCGTCTTAGTCCCGGGGGTGTATTGGAGTCTGACACCCCCATAGCGGTCACACGGGTTCTGGGTAGTGCCAATGGCTCTTTTGTCCCGCCGTTCCAGGCGCTTCGTCCCCTCATCCGGGACCGGCTCCCTAGGGTTGTGATCAGTGAAGGTGGGAGTTGCGGCCCCCCATGCTAGACCTAAGAACAGGACCAACAGGAGGGCTGCTCCTCCCAATAGGGTCCTCACCAACCACTGGGAATCGTGGTCCCGTGCCATTGTCCGTATCCGTTGCATGGCTCTGTTCCGGCCCTGGGTCCGGGGTTATGCAGGGCGGGTCGGCTCTGCGGACTCGCGTCAGGTGATGCCACCGGCTTCCGTGGTTCCCCTGGATTGAAACAGAAAAAGGAGTGGCCAACAGTACCTTATAGGGGCCTCTCCACCGGGGATCAGGGAAAGATCGTTTCACTGCCTTAACCCAGACCCATTGGCCAGGAAGGATCTGGGTCGCCGGGTCAAGTGGAGGTGCCTGAGAGGTAACCTGGGTATACAGGGCTCGAGAAACTTGAGTTAGAGCCACACAATAACTTGTCAACTGATTGTCTAATTGGTCTGAGAGTGGCTCGGGAGGTGTGTACGGCCCCGGCATCGGCCTCCCAGTAATAAGTTCATGCGGGGAGAGTCCCGTTCGCGCATGTGGTGCGGCTCTGATAGCCATAAGGGCCAGCGGTAACGCAGATAGCCAAGACATTTTGTGCTGGTCGACTAAGGCCAGCAACGCATCTCTCGCCATATTTGTGTCTGAGGGAACCCTATTGTGCTGGAGCACTTTACTAAGTGTCTGTTTCAGAGTTTGGTTGGCCCTCTCAACGAGTCCCTGACTTTGTGGGTGATAAACGGACCCAAACCGGTGGGAGATCCCCAGTCCGGCTTCTACTTTTTGTAATAAATGGTTCATGAAGTGAGACCCGTTGTCTGAACATAATTTGTGTGGAAAGCCCCACCTAGGTATGATTTCGGTTATTAACGCTTTTATAACGGACGCGGCGTCCTCTTTTTTTGTTGGGAACGCCTCTACCCAATGCGAGAATCGACAGACTATGACTAATAAGTAACGGTACCCTTGGACCCTATGATCCCTCCCCATGTCGGTGTAATCGATACAAAGTTCTTGAAAGGGTAGGTGGGGAACGGGGAAGCGGCCAGGAGGGGGTTTACAGCCTCGTCGAGGATTGTGTTGTTGGCATGTCACACAGCTGGCCAACTGGAGCCGGGCGTGGGCCAATGTCTGGGGGTGCCACCAGTGGCT
The DNA here is from genome assembly GCA_026745465.1 of Lota lota. Taxonomy (NCBI): domain Eukaryota; kingdom Metazoa; phylum Chordata; class Actinopteri; order Gadiformes; family Lotidae; genus Lota; species Lota lota. The sequence goes on along the minus strand of JACYXH010000678.1, from coordinate 174,263 downwards.
GTCAATTGGGTCAATGGTCAGGCGAGGCCCAAGGTGGTGCCTGGAGTGTTCTGCGTGGATCATCAGGGTCAGTGCCTTGGTTGTCAGGGCCGGCCGCCCATCCGGAGCCCGATAAACTCCGCTGTCGTCTCTCCGGCATCCTTGGTGTAGCCAGTAGTTTTCTTCTTCGGCGCTGGCGTGTGCTTGCATCTCCTTGATGTCCTGTGCGTTGCCGCTAACCGCCGGACTTGGGGTTTGTAGGAACTGCATGGCAGGTGGCCGATACCCTCCAGCTGCTTTGGCTGCCTCGTCGGCTGCATTGTTCCCTTGTGTGGTCACCTCGTTTCCCTTCACGTGGCTTTTGCACTTGATCACAGCCAGGGTCTCCGGGTAGCCGATGCTGGCTAGTAGGCGGGTGAGCAGGTCTCCGTGTTTTAGCGGTTTTCCAGCCGAGGTCTTCATTCCTCTTTCCACCGCTTGGGATGCGTTGACATGCACTAACTCATAGACGTAGTTGCTGTCGGTGTATATGTCAAGTCGTAGGCCTTTGCTGTCCTCCAGGGCCTCGACCATGGCTCTTAGTTCAGCCCGTTGGGCGGAGGGCTTGTCGGTTTCCAGTCCGCTTCTCCGCGTCTGGTGGTGACCGTTGAAGTTTTGTGTCACGATTGCCCATGAGGCGATGTTGTCGCCTTTCTCGTTTTTGTAACAGCATCCATCCGTGTACCAGACTTCTTTGGGACCTGTCAGAGGGTCCCCGTGGAGGTCAGGTCGGAGTTTGAGTTCCGCCTGGATTCGAGGCCAACAGTGGTGTGGTGTCCCGTCCTGTCCCCCGCACAGGTCGTCAGAAACTTTTACTCCCTCGGTACTGTACGTGACATTGGGGCTCAGGAGTATCTCTTCCAGGGTGCGGGTCTTCTTGGCGGTGGTTAGGGCAAAGGCGGACGAGTCTACTGTCTCTTTAACCCCGTGGGCTGTATGGACTACCGTCGGGTGGTTGAGGGTTATACCCGCAGTCTTGCTCAATACTCGGGCCGTCGCCAGTAAGTGTTTGGCACAAGTCGGCAGTCCGTTTTCGCTGGGGCTGAATGTGGAGCTGTGGTAATGTAACACTCTTCGGGTTCCTTTGTCTTTTTGCCACAGGACTCCACCGATGTGTTCTCCTCTGTGGGTGACATCTATGTGAAAGGGCTTGTCATAATCAGGGGCTTGTAACGAGGATGCGTTGAATAGAGCTTCTTTCAGGTGTGCGAAGGCTTCCTCTGCGGCTTGGTTCCATTGGAGATATGCTTTGAGATTCCGGGCTCCTTGCACGGTGATCAGTCGTCGCAATTCCACAGTCTTCTCGGTGTAGTAGGGCACATACTGCCGGCTATAGTTACAGAGGCCCAGGAATGCCATCATCTGCTGGACTGTCCGGGGTTTGGGATGCGTCAGGATGGACTGTTTGGTGTCCTCGGTCATCCCTCTCAAGTCTTCTCCTATGCGGCGTCCCAAGAAGATGACCGACGGTCGAGCGATGTGGAGCTTCTCTTGCTTGCACTTGTATCCTGCTAACGCTAAGGCTTCCAGCACTCGTCTGGTGACTTCCAGACATCCTTCCTTAGTTTCTGCTCCGATGAGGATGTCATCAACGTATTGGATAATGACTGAGTCTTCAGGGACGTCCACACCTTTGAGGTCCTGGTGAACCAGGCCATTGAACAGGGTCGGGGTGCTTCGGTATCCTTGAGGCATGCGGGTATATGTAAGGTGTTCTTTTTTCCAGGTGAAGGCGAAGATGTCTTGAGAGGAGGGGTCCAGTTTTATACAGAAGAAGGCGTTGGCCAAGTCAATGGCTGAGAACCACTTGTGAGAGGGTTTCAGGTGATGTAGGGCTACTTGGGGGTTGGGGACTTTTTCGGGCGGTCCATCTGTTCGTTTGTTCACCTCTCGGAGGTCGTGTGCCATTCTCCATGTTTTTCCGTCTGCCTTTTTGACGGGGAGTATGGGGGTGTTCCATGGCGATGTAGAGGGGATGAGGACGCCAGCTGCTTTGAGTCCGGTGATGGTTTTGGTGATGCCATCATCCGCTTCGGGTCCGACTGGGTACTGGGGAATCCAGACTGGGCACGCTCCCTTCTTCAAGGGGATCGTTACTTGGTGTTGAGTTCTTCCCATGTCGTATGGTCCGGTTGCCCACAGCTGAGGAGGGAGGGCCTGCAGCATGTGTTCCACATCCAGGTCCATTTCGGACTCGGGGGGCGGTGGGGGCGAGAGGTCTGTTCGGCTGATGTGCTCTCCTATACCATCTGCTGGTCGCTTGCAGGTGGTGATTCGGATCATCTCCCCATCTCGCTGTTTGTGTAGAAGAGGATTGTCTGTTGGGACCCACTCGCTAGTTAGTCCCTTTTCAACCATTGGCCCTAAGGCGGCGGGGAGATAATGGTTTGCGACCGCCAGGGTGAGGTGTGGAGCCCCTCCTTCTGCTTTGTACCAGTCCTCGAGGGCTGGGGGAAGTACGGCGTGGGCGGCAACTCCGGCTTCTCCTACATAGATGTCTTGATGGGTGCATAGTTGGCGTGTGTCTTGCATCCATTTGTCCCATTCTTCTTGGTAGATTTCCTGGGGTACATTGAACACTGCCAGGGTGGTGTGTGGGGGTTCTTTGGGTAGGTAGAACGTGCCCTGGGTGAATATCCAGTCTTTCCATACTTTGAAATCCGTGAGGATGGAGGGGGAATCGTCTGAGGTTATCAGTCTGAGCCAATACACTTCCAGAGATCGATGGGCCGGGGGTGGTGTCACGACCAGGGGAAAGAGGCCTTGGGACCCATGAGTAATGGTTTCGTTGGTCCCCAGGCAGCGCACTGTAATCTTCAGTCGACACAGCAGGTCTCTGCCTAGCAGATTGACTGGACAGGCAGGAGAGTACAGGAACGGGTGATACAGGGTGTGAGGTGGGAAGTCCAACTTCAAGGGTGGCGTAAAGGACAGTTCATCTGGGACCCCGGAGAAACCTACGGTGGTGAGGGTGTTGGTGGACAAGGGGGGGGGTTTCCCTTTGAGTTGTCTTATGGTGGAGACAGTGGCTCCGGTGTCCACTAAGAACCTGGTGGTCTCCCCGTTTACCTTGAGATAAAGGTAAGGGTGCTGTTCTCGTAGGTAGACTGTTTGTCCCTCACCAGGCTCCTCCGGGGTGTCTCAGTACAGTCCTTCATCCCACGTCGGGTAGAAGCCGGCTCCAGGGGATGGTTTTCCTCGCCTTCGGGGGTCTTGTCCGCTGTGGCACTCCCGTGCAAAGTGCCCCGCCTCTCCGCAGTGGTAGCAGTGATTATCCGCTCTGGGAAAACCTTGTCCACCCCTCATCCATCCTCTCCCTCCCCTAGGGGTCCCCCTTGTGGGGTGATAGGGTTGGGGTGGTGGTCCGGGCGGTCCATAAGGTCCCCATCCTTCTTGTGGTCCCCACCACTTGGCCGGGTTCTGGTGCGGCGGTGGAGCGTGGAAGACCTCCTGTGGCCCCCACCATTGGCTAGGCGCATGGGAAGGAGGCAGAGGTTGGGGACCTGGGGGTGTGGTCACCTCCGCTGGCCCTGCGTTGGGGGCGGGCTTCGCAGCGGGTGGTCCCAGAGGGAATTGGGTGACCCCCTCTTCGTCTCTTCTCGGCTTCTTCTTCCCCATTTTCTCTTGTTGTTCTTTGAGTTGCAACCGGGCGAGGGCTAGTTTCACCACCTTGGTTTCTTCTTCTGGGTCTTGCTTTTCCTCATCTTCCCACCGCTGCAGGTGATGGAGCACATGGCTTTCCCATTGGGGGTGTTCCATGGTGGAGAGACCGACGACATCTCCCAATTTCCTCTGGACGGCGTCGGGGAGAGCTCGCTCGAGTACCAGGCGGAACATGTGGTTGGTGGGTCCTTGGTGGTGGCTGCCGTGGTGGTCCTCCCATTTTTCTTCGGCCAGGCGGAGGAAGGTTGCCCCGCCAGTTCCTTTAATGTATTTTTCTCCCTCAAGGCCGTGGCGTCGGGTTCTCGGAGGGAAGGCGTCTCTTAGGGCCTCCCACCACGTTCTTCTGTGCTGGTCGAACGGCTCTCGGTCAGGAACGCGGGTGGTGCCTGCGTCCTGGTCCAGCCTCCGGACTGCAGGGACTCCCAATACGCGGGTCAGGATTGCTCGCGTGTCCCCCAGTGCCAGCTTATCTCCAGGCGTGGTCTTCTCATAGGCTCGGATCCAGGGCGTCGCACCCTCCTTCAAGGGGGGCAGACTCTCGACGAGTGACGTCATATCGCGGTGGCACCATGGTTGGTACACCTCTCTCCCACTCCCAGCCTCCATCAGGGGACATTGCAGCCGGGGGGAGGGAGAGTCCCGGTCGCGGTTGTGTAGTTCTTCTGCTCCGACACTTGTTATGATGTAGGAGCTTCCTCTCTTGGCTCCTTCTTCCTCATCAACCCCGTCTCGATCTTCTTCCCCGCTATCGTCCTCCTCCTTCCTCTCTCTTCCTTTGGGGGAGTGGCTTCTTTCGGAGCGTCTTTGCGTGGTGACGTGGCTTGTTCGGGGTGAGTCCTGCCAGGGTCGCTGTCTGTGTGTGCGTTCTGGGGTTATGGGTCTCTGTCCTCGTGCCCCCTCACCGGGTTGGTCTCTGGGGGGCTGTCTCCTTTTCTCCTTTACTCCTGGGTCGGTGTTGTTGGGGTTGTCTGCCCAGATTGCCCCTGGGCCCGAGCGGCCGGCGATAAGCTGGGTTCTCTTGGGGGTTCGTTGCTTGCTTTCTCCTTTCCTCCTCGTTGGGCTCCGCTCTTCTCTTTTCCATGCTGCGACTGGGTCTCTGGTGTCGTCCTCAGTGTCAGAGTGGTCTCTTTCTTCCGTCTTCTCTCGTTCCTCTCCGTAGCTGGAGTGTGGTCTCTCCATGCCGTCCAGACCTCTACAGTCTTCGGCTCCTTCTCCCGTGATGAATTGGCTGGTCTGGTGAGGCGGTCCCCATTGGACTCGGACGGGATGGTCGCCACCGGCGCTTTGTATGACGATCGTCGGGGCTTGGAGAGAGGGGGGGGCTTTTCCTCCTCGGTGGCGTGTGTCGAGGGCAGAGCGAGGCCCACAATTGTAGACGTCACAGTAGTCCGGCCCGTAAAGGACCTTCGGACCGGGCAGTTTGCCCCGGGGCCTCAGCAGGTCTTCGGGGTGATGGGCTGGTGGTGATATGTTGTCCTCAAGAGGGGGGTACAGGGGGCCATACGGAGGGGGCTTGTGCTCTGCCAGTGCAGGGGCTTCTTTTTCCGGGCTTGTGGTTGCCTGGTCCAGGGGGCTGGTTATCACTTCTCTCCCCTGGGGGTTGGGCTCAGGTGATGCAGCGGGGGTGTTAGTAGGAGTGGGGGTAGGGGGAAGGGTAGACAGATAGCCAGCGAGTATTACTTCACACTTCTCTACACGCGCAACCTCTTTTTTCCCTTTATTGTTCCTCCCCACATTAAGCCTCGTCACTTGCTCTTTTTGTCCCGTAAGATAACCCTTTACCTTCTCTAAAGCTGATCGGCCATAAGGGCCGCTCCTCAACAGCCACCCTTTTTCTTGCCATTCTGCCATATATTTGTCCCGCCTTTTAATCCAATGGACTAGCTCCTTCTCTGCCAGTGGTCCTCCTCTCTTCAGTTTTTGTAACCATTTTCCCACTTTTTCAACCTGTTCTTCTTCCGTCATTGTATTCGCCATGATTGTAATTCAAATAATAATAATTATTATTATTATTCTTTATTTTATTTTTAGAATTATTATTTCTATTATTATTTTTATTCTTTATTTTATTTATTTTTATAATTATTATTATTGTTATTAATATTATGATTATTCTTTATTTTTATTTTATTTATTTTTAATTATAATTATTATTGTTATTAGTATTATGGTTATTATTATTCTTTATTTTATTTATTTTTATTTATTTTATTTTATTTATTTATTTATTTTTATTATAATTATTATTGTTATTAGGATTATGGTTATTATTATTCTTTATTTTATTTATTATTTTCCTATCTCCCTTTCCACCGTTGGACTATCGTTGTTTACGTCGGCCCTCGTGTTCTTATCTCCTCTTACATTAGTTCATCATACCGCCATCACGGTTTATCCTTTTTTTAATTGTACGTCGCCATCAAGACTCCTCCATCACAGTTTAATTACAGACATTTATCATTGACGCCGTCTTTGCCGGCTCCGCCATCACGGTTAACAAACAGGAATATACGCCGCATATCGCGACCCCGCCATCACGGATAACAGACAAACATCCAACGTCCACTTCTACGTCGCCATCAAGACTCCGCCATCATGGATACCAGACAAACATCCAACATTTAAATATACGTCCCGACGACCCCGCCATCACGGTTAACAAACATGAATATACGTCGCATATCGCGACCCCGCCATCACGGATAACAGACAAACATCTAACATTCAGTTATACGTCGTCTTGGACGACTCCGCCCTCACGGTTGACAATACAAGAATATACGCCGGTTTCACGACCCCGCCCGTACATATAACAAACAGGAATATACGTCGCTTGTTATGACGACCCCGCCATCACGGATAACAGACAAACATCTAACAAATGAATATACGTCGTCGGCGACCCCGCCATCACGGTTAACAGACAAACATCCAAAACGTTTAATTCTCCATCGTCTTAGACGACTCCGCCATCACGGCTAACAAACAAACATATAACAAACAATGGAATGTACGGGATTTGACACCTTTGCATTTAGTTCATGGTACACAATGATGCAGACCTCTCGGTGGGAGATCCCTACCCACCGTCTATATCTCCTCCTAATAGACTGGGCCTATGTGATGGGAAAATGACCTCAAGCCCTATTCCAAAGCTAACTCGCTTTAACTAGTTGGTTTGGTTTAGGCACTCAAGTTGTTGTGAGCACATTATAGTGTCCTATTTGTTTTCTTTTAATTATCTACCTCCTCACAGTTGCCTGTCCTTGCATTCCTGCATGGTGCTTTGTTCTATGAGAGAAACTCCAGAGCAAGTTCTCTCACCTATTATGTGCCTGTTGCCCTGACCGCACAGAAGACCCGCCATAAAATCTAGATGGCGCCATATATGATAAGATACGACCAGAGGTCTGGCTTTAGCTGTGCATTGAACCAGTTATAGATGGTACAGGACGCCATCTAGTGTTACGTTTAAATGATTGTTTGTTTTACCCTACAAAAGGCCCTCCTTCCTTTGCTCAGCGCGCTTTTTCTCGAGAACTCTGCCCAGTGTGGAGTTGCCTTTGAAACTGCGTCTTTTGTATGCTGCAGCGTATGAAATAAAATAACTACGGATATCCATTTGTCTTAGCCTTTTGAATCAGCCCAGCCACGAGTTGTATAATTTCCTACGACAATTTGGCGTCACGAACAGGATTCCGAGGTTGATCGTCGGAAGGAAGGACGGGACGGAGGGGAGAGTTGCACTCCACGGAAAACGTGTCTCTACCACAGAGCATTAAGTCGAGTGACGAGAGGACCACGTCCCTGATCTCCGGACGACTATCGCCACCGGGATCCAACGAACTCAAAACACAACTCACGGTGGGCTGTTTAGGTGGCTAACGCAATTAGTTTAATTTTTTTTTTGATAAAGTCCTGTATCAGGGAATACAGTTGAAGGTCGGTCCTGTACCTGGGAAAACAGTTGAAAAAATATTTGCGGAACAATTTTAAGGCGTTGAAATATTATTTTGAAAGATTTAATATTATCATAACACGGTCGGTCCTGTACCAGGGGAAACAGTGGAAGAAACCAATTATAAGGCGTTGTAGTATTATTTCGCATGATTTAATATTGCAAGATATGGTTAATATTACGCCAGTGGAAAAATAACGAAGCATTGCTTGATAAGGTTACTATTACGCCAGTGGAAAAATAGCGAAGCAGTGACATATTATCCTGAAAAGTTTTAATATCGTCTTCATAGTGTCACTCCTTTACTGGAGGAAACAGTAGAGAATTTTTATTTTTTTTATTTTTTTAGCAATTGAATAATAAATAAATAATTATCTGTGTAACAATTTAAAAGTGGTGAAATATTATCCGGACTAATATTATCTCACTAACGTTACTGTTGTGCGGGAAGAAACAACAGGGGATCATTACTAAATATCTATATAAAGCATGGGTAATAACAATGGTCGGCCGCGAGAGGCTTCAGGGAACATCGAGGAATTTATGGTATGAAAGTACGAATATTGGTATAAACATTGTGTTTTTCCCCAAGGGGGAAGTTTTTCAGTAAATCAAATAAATAAATTAGATAATAAATTAGGGGCGGATAAGGACAAATTGATGAACAGACACTCAAAATTCAGAGAGCGAGAAAGAAAGTAGGGAAAGAGATGGTGAAGTACAGTGACCCATCCTTTGTTACTGCTCCTACGTTTCTGAAGGTACGCCCGGACCTCGACGCGTGTCCACCACCCACTGCCCAGGACCAGGCCCAACAACAACCACCACCCCACACCCCAGCCGGAGAACAATCTCAGCCCATCTACCCTCCCTTGGAATCTCTCCAACAGGCTGTAGTTCTTCCCAGACAGGGAGGAGCACACCCAGAAGCTAAAGGAAGAGAAGAGCAGCCGAAAAAGGGGAGGAGCCCAAGGACAGAACATGTCCAACTCTCCTTGATGCAGACAGCCACAGGCTTAGGCCGCAATCAAGGGGCCCAGCCTAAAGATCAAGACTGGCACTCCCGATATCAGCAGAGGGGGCCACCAAGAGACTCATATTATCCACGACGTGGAGGGCCTCACGGCGAGAACACCAGAGACTATCAAGGAACCGGCAGGAGAGACCAAAGGTGCTTTGTCTGTGGAGCCAGTGACCATTGGATGAGAGACTGCCCACAGCCAAAGAGGAACAGACAGGGAGACGGCTAGGGGAGGAGACGGAGACCAGAACAGGCTGATTGACTGGCGATCGGGTGGACATGCGGAGAGGCGATGGTGCGACTGGACGACAACGTTCCGAACGGCGGTAACAAACACCCACACGCACACCGCAATGAAGAACTGCTTGCTAAAACCACACACACACCCTAACCCACTGACAACACCCACTGACATGCATACACAGATTGTTAGAACGATAGAAAGGATTGAGGAAAGTAGCCGAGAGAGAGAGGGACATAGGCAGGATATTAGATGAACATCCAGGGGAGAGTTAATATACAAAGTTCCTCTGCCTCCGCCATAAAAGATTGGGACAGATATCACCGCTACCGCTCGTCCACAGAAGTCCAGGGGTTAACCAGCGCTGGGGACTCTTCGGAGTTCAGGGAAATTCCCATCTCACTAAAGTGAGGAAGTGGGACCCGCCCTAAAGGACCCTGAGGGAGCGCGGTGGTGGATGTACTGTCCAACAAACCTGATGAAGTCTTAGTTCATCCAATAGATTCTGAGCAAAGGTCTATAACTATTGTCTATGTGTTTAGAGCTAGCTTGTTGGGCCCAAATGTCTGTCTGTGTGTTTATGTGTTGTGTATTTTGACACGAGTGTTAGACACTGGTTGGGTTGTAAGCTCCAGTGTCAGAAAACTGGGATGGTTAAAATTAGACATGGAGGTTAACTACTAAAATAACAACACAGGCAATAAAAATAAAAACCTTCCTGAGGGACTACGAATCTAACTTATATTAAAAGTTATAAAATAATTTTTAGATAATAATTGAGCGATAAAAAACCGCAGATAAATTATTATGAACATTCAGTACTAAATTAACAAGGGTCCCAATGTTCAATGATATTGTCTGCAATGACCATACTAGGGGTTTGGGAAAGAAAGAAATTGGGGGGAGGAACAGCCATGTGTGAATGTGTGTGTGAGCCTGAGCCTGTCTTCTCGTGTTTTAGGGCCCTTGAGATAAGGGAGGCCACTCCCACACTCAGAGTGGTTGACTACACGAGAGAGGACTAGTCTCTGACTACAGATGACACAATAGGGTTGATAAGGATATGGCTTTTACTATGATTGCTTTCTATTACAATTACCTTTGTGTCTAACAATTACTAACTTGTTAAAAGTCAGCCAGATGATCATATTATGGCCAAATTCGTCTTTTACATTGTTTGTCTTCCTATGCTAACAGTTGCCATTCATTCATGATGCCTGCACGTCCCCAATTGCATGTTCTACCACGACTTGACTCCACCACTACCATGGTAAACGACGTGACCGCGACCAGGGCCTCGACAAACCATCCTGACTTACGAGACGTACCCACACGACTGTGGGCGACCAGCAAATTTTATGTTGGCTTAGTTAAACAAAATGCACACCCTGTTGTGGTTAAGCCTAGAATCACTTTAGTTACAGCGGGCTCTGCATTGTTACAGTATGTTGATGATCTGTTAGTTTGTTCCCCAACTAAGGACCAGTGTCGCAGTGATTCTCTGCGACTCTTGCACCACCTGGCGTCTGAGGGGCACAAAGTCAGCCTCTCGAAGCTTCAGTGGGTCTGCCAGGACGTTGTCTTCCTAGGCCACAACCTCACAGTAGAGGGCACAGCCCTCTCATCCAAGCGTGTGGACGCTATTGCCAACATTCCACGGCCAGTAACTATGGAAAAATTCATGTCTTTTCTTGGTATGTGTTCTTCTTGCAGAACGTTCATTCCCAACTACTCACTCCTGGAGGGTCCCCTATAGATTATCGTCCAGGGCAAGGGACTCCGGGCTTCGGACCACGTTCTCTGATCCGCGGACGCTGAACGTGCGTTTAGAGACCTCAAACTGGTGCTCCAGCGCGCCCCAACACTTGGCATTCCAGACCCAACGCGACCCTTTACCCAGACTGTGGATGAAAGAGGGGGCTGCATGACGTCAGTCCTCCTCCAACAACATGGGAACAGGTTACGCCCGGTTGCCGATTTCTCCTCGAAATTAGACCCCGTAGCAGCGGGGCTGCCCCATTGCTTACGAGCAGTGGCGGCTGCGGAGAAAGCTGTTCTGGCATCAAGAGACTTGGTGGGGTACGGCGACCTCACACTGCTTGTTCCACATGCGGTCTCTATGATCCTCTTAGAACAGAAAACGTCCCATTTATCTGCGGCACGATGGTTGAAATATCATACCATCCTCCTTGACCTGCCCAATATACATATTAGACGTTGCAATGTTCTCAATCCTGCCACCCTGCTTCCTATTGAGGGAGAGGGCGAGCCACACCACTGTTTGGCTGAATTACAGTTGGTCTGTAAGCCGCGTCCTGATCTGGGGGAAGTTCCCCTTCCTAACCCCGACTATGTCTTCTACGTCGACGGCTCTGCCTCCAGACACCCGGAAACAGGTTTGGCGCGCGCGGGGTTTTCTGTGGTATCTGATTATGAGACGGTTTGTTCTGGCTCTCTCCCCTCTCAATACTCGGCGCAGGCTGCTGAACTCGTCTTCCTCGTCGAAGCCTGCCGTGCGGCAGCAGGCGTCTCTGTCACCATCTACACCGACTCCCAATATGCGTTCGGCGTCGTCCATGACTTCGGGGCCCTCTGGCGGCACGGGGGTTTCCTCACGTCCTCCGGCAAACATATTTTGCGCCATGACAAAATATCTGCGTTACTCGATGCCATTCTCCTGCCCACCCAGATTGCTGTTGTTAAATGCTCAGCACATACGTGCGGTACTGACACTGTGTCCCTGGGTAATGATAGGGCGGACGCAGAAGCTAAGGCCGCGGCTTCCCGACCTCCACCTGCTGACACCGCACTCGTTTCTACTCCGGTCAGTCATGTGGCAGCGTCCATCGCAGAGGTCCAGGACCTCTCCACATCCGACGAGCGTGCACGGTGGCACAAAAGGGGGGCGGTGTTTGTCGATGGCCATTGGAAAGGCCCTACAGGGAAGCCGTGCCTCCCGGTGGCCATGTTCCCCGCTTATGCTAAATTGACACATGGGCTTGACCACGTGTCAAAAGGGGGATGATGGATCTTATCCAACAGGATTGGTACACCATAGGGTTTTCTACATACGCACAAAAATCTTGCCAGGCATGCGTCATTTGTGCCAATCATAACATAGGCCGAGGACAGAGGATCGAATACGCAGCACACGACAGCCCAACACGCCCATTCGAACACGTCATGATGGATTTTGTCGAACTAGGACCATCGGAAGGCAAACGCTATTGCCTTGTGATGGTCGACATGTGGTCTAAATGGGTTGGAGCGTTCCCTGCCTCAAAGGCAACGGCAGGAGTAGTTGCAAAAGCACTACTAACGGAAATTGTGCCACGATGGGGCATTCCCGCAAAACTATCTAGCGACAACGGCTCACACTTTGTTAACCAGGCCATCAAAGAGATCGGCACCTACCTCGGCATCGATCTCAAATACCGTTGCTCGTACCATCCACAGAGCGGTGGTGCAGTGGAACGTGAGAACGGCACATTAAAAGCAAAGCTCGCGAAAATCGGCACAGAGACAGGCCTACCCTGGACGAAGGCGCTCCCTCTTGCTTTGATGTACATGAGAATGAGAGTCAGAACAAGGACCAAACTCACCCTTTGAAGTTTTGTTTGCTAACCCACCTCCTGTAGGTACAGCGGCACCAGGAAAGCGGGCGATTCCTTCCACCACACTGTGTGAAGATGAAATGTTACAATATTGTGTCTCCTTGTCTAATGCTCTCTCACAGGTACGGCTCCAAGTGAAAGCAGCGCTGCCCCAGAAAGCTGAGCACCCGCTGCATTCCATCCAGCCAGGAGACCTGGTAGTCATCAAGGATTTCAGACGGAAAACATGGAAATCACCACGATGGCTGGGACCCTTCCAAGTCCTCCTTACCACACACACGGCGGTGAAGGTGGGGGAGCGACAGTCATGGGTCCATGCCTCCCACTGCAAGAAGTACAAAGGAGCGGTCCAGACGCCCACACCAGCCCCTTAACAAAACTGATTTGCCCATGCACACACATTCCCGCACCCAACACAAAGAAGGTGTACGACGTGCTCTGCCTCCAAAATCATAAATTGACGCTAGTAGCCGTTCCAACAAGGACGGGCCTCTATCCTGCATCGGACAACAGGGATGAAGAATCACCTCCCTACACAGCACCTGACATCCAGTGGTTTTGCTGTGATCCGAAGTCAGGAGACCCATCACCAGTGCCTACCTGCCACATTGACTGTCCGATGGCTACAACATGCACCTGGTATAGAAAGGCCACGCCGGGACCATGGGCGTGGCTTATGGGTCTGACTATTATACTTCTTTGTTTATTTTGCTTGTTACAACGTATGAACCCCTCCATTCTACATCGTGCCCGTCGCTCAAACCCAGGCGGTAGTTTCGACAACCATGTGTATATAGATGGTATTGGTGCAGCCATCCTCGCCACGTGCGGTTGTTGTATTGTTCCCTGTGTTCACAGCCTCGTCATCCGCACCATCGAGCGCACAGTGAGCCAATTACCCTCTGCACCTCCGACGGCTCACACGTTTGCCCAGCTCGAGTCCTTTCCTCTGTTGTCCACTACCTCGTCCCGTACCGACCGTCCACCTCCTTACACTTTCTCAGACTATGCCATCTCCCCTGATGATGACTTTGTTTAGAGTGTACGGTCCACTGGCTGTGCAAGCATATCGCACCTTTTTCCCCATCAGTAAGGCGGGTTTAAAGTCCTGACCTTATGGGGTTTTTCAAGGAGCCATATGTGCGTCAACCAGCATTTTACTATCTTTTTGTTGTATGATTTTGTTTGATTGTACTGTACTGCGTTGTTTTTATTTTCTTCGTCATTTTTTCCTTTTGGTCGATCATATATGATCGAAAGGGGGGAATTGTGATGGGAAAATGACCTCAAGCCCTATTCCAAAGCTAACTCGCTTTAACTAGTTGGTTTGGTTTAGGCACTCAAGTTGTTGTGAGCACATTATAGTGTCCTATTTGTTTTCTTTTAATTATCTACCTCCTCACAGTTGCCTGTCCTTGCATTCCTGCATGGTGCTTTGTTCTATGAGAGAAACTCCAGAGCAAGTTCTCTCACCTATTATGTGCCTGTTGCCCTGACCGCACAGAAGACCCGCCATAAAATCTAGATGGCGCCATATATGATAAGATACGACCAGAGGTCTGGCTTTAGCTGTGCATTGAACCAGTTATAGATGGTACAGGACGCCATCTAGTGTTACGTTTAAATGATTGTTTGTTTTACCCTACAAAAGGCCCTCCTTCCTTTGCTCAGCGCGCTTTTTCTCGAGAACTCTGCCCAGTGTGGAGTTGCCTTTGAAACTGCGTCTTTTGTATGCTGCAGCGTATGAAATAAAATAACTACGGATATCCATTTGTCTTAGCCTTTTGAATCAGCCCAGCCACGAGTTGTATAATTTGCTACGACACCTATTATAAATTAAATTCCGGGGGCCGGAATTGTCCTATACAGGTTCGGTTGCTAACACAGGTCCTGCTTACCTAGTTTAAACTGGCGCCGAGGAGATACAGAGGTTGGTCCGGGGCCTCCCAGCCGTCGTCGGCTGCACCGGGTTCCTTGTCTTCCTTAGAGATCACGTCGGGGTCACCAACTGTTGTTATTTAAAAAGGCAAGACGATGTTAAACTTGGAAACCCGGTAAAAAGAAGCAAAGATGCAAGTCGAATTAATTATGCGGTATGGAGTTTTATTCCAATGCTAATATAGAACACAAAAATGTCAAATCTCGATACATGCTACAATCTCTACAGCGCGCTGTATTCTTGTCGATGAGTTCACGTCTTTGAAGATGTGGACCCGCGAGAGAACACCGGAGAAGAGAGCGAGCTCCCTTCGGAAATTGGTTATATGTTCCCCTCTCCTCAGCTGGGGGTCTTCGTTGAGGGGGGGTTAGTGTTCCATGGGCACTATTCCGTTGGGGGAATGCAACAGTATCTTGGCCGCATACTGTATATTTACATACGGCCGCGCTTCACAAGGTGTCGTTATGGCCGCGCTCCACAAGGTGTCGTTCGCCTCGGTAGAAGTGTCAGGTTACAACTCGGCAGACATATCGAGTTACGCGTTTTTTCTACAACAGTACAGCACCTTAGTCTTCTTCCTGCTGTAATAAAGTAAGCCAAACCTAACCGTCCGTCTCAACAAGGATAAGATGTTGTGAACCAGACAGTTGGACCAGTGAAATTATCTCAGACTAACCTCTTATCGGCTGCTGATCCATGACCTCACTCGGTGATGCAGAACAATCACTTTATTAAAAAGCATTCAGCTCGTCCGGGAGGACGCGGCGTCAGTCAGGCGCTGCTCGTCCTCACAGCGGGCGCCGTTTGCTTGAGCTTCTGCCTGGAGGCGGCCAGGAGGAGGACGGACGAGGGATCCGATTTGCTGAACGCTGGCCGGAGGAGGGCTTTGAAGGCACTGCGGAAGGGCGAGTAGCAGTGATGGAGCAGGCTATTTCCCCATGCGTTCACATCCATGTGTTCATAGTATTTAGGTAGCACCTTCCTCAGAGACGCTCGGTAGAAGTCCCCAACCACGATGAAAGCGGCCCCTGGGAGCTGGTCTTCCAGGTTGCTGTCCCATACAGTTCCCTGAGTGCCAGGTCCGAGGCGGGGTGTTCACGGCAACATCCCCGAAACATTGAGGTTTACGATCCAACCGTCAGAAAACGGCGCATCTTACAACGTGTCCAATGTGCCGTGAGCTGCTATGCCCTCATCTGCCACAGGGTGGCAGCACTTGACTGCAAATCACGTCTCCCCCATTGTTTCATACATCAACCAATAAAGTTTAAGGCTACTATGGATGTTAGAGTCATAATTACCATTGCTTCATACATCAACCAATAAAGTATAAGCTTTTTGTTTGGACTCAAATAGCATTCCATAGAATTCATTACATAATCAGCCACCAATCAGTTCACTTTATAAATGTAAATGTAGTGTTAGTTTGAATGTGTTGTAGCAGTAATCAATATACTTTAATTGTAGTAGCAATATGAATGTTGTTTAATATATTAATAATATGCAAGATGTATATTCAATGTATTACAGGAGTTTAGCTTGACATTAGCCAAGTTACAGTAAATGATGCTGATGCTGATGTTTAATGCACAAAACAGGCTGAAAGTAACAATGTAGAATTTTTATTCGCAACAATATTTTTGTAAAGCATAGCACAGCAAACCATTCAGAGAGCAAGTGAAGAGGTGTGTGGAAAAACCAGTCCTTCCTAACCACCTCTTTCCCTGACTCTAAACCCTGACGCTCAACCCTAACGCTGAACCCTCTGCAGGGCAAGAAAACACTCCTTCACAGTAAAGGTTCTAACCCTGGAGAAAGAACTCAGAGGAACGGGAAGGACTAGAGAGAAAACTGAAGCTGTGAGGTTAGTTAGTAGACAGACATGAGAGAAAGGCAAACAGCTGAGTAGTGTGGAAGCACATGGGTACATGTTATTCACACTGGAGTTCATGAATCCATCAGCCTCAGACTGCTGACTTGAAGAAGCTCAGCAGTTCTTCTTGAGGACGATGCTCAGATTAACTGAGGAGACGGTAACCAGCAGGACGTCAGGATACAGGTGGGATTCAGCTCATGTGTGTCTGCCCCAGAATAAACAGGATTCCATCAGCATCTTAACACAATGGATGACACATTATGTCATAGATTAATGACATAATGTGCACAATGCAAAGAAGCAGAGGTTCCTTCTTCTTCAGCTCAGCACCAGCGCCTCAAACACAGAGCTCTGTGTGTTTCAACATGTATGCTCAGGGTCCTATTAGACGCCACGGGGTAGGTGGTGAGTAGTAGATAAGTGCCCCCCATTATACCAATATTGAACAATATAATGAACATCCGCTTTCTTCAAAGGGTGGGAGGGAAGGGGGGGAAAGGGTGGGGGCCCAGGGTTACGGTGAACTTTGTGTATGTGCCTATGTGCGTGTGTGTGCGTGTGTTTTTATCTTACAATGACATAATGTATCCACGAAAAACCCAGTGCATGGCCTTTTAGACCATGACATCCTGGGGGTGAACAATGGTTTTGGGGGGGTGAACTGTGTGTGAGCTTGTGTGTGAGCTAGAGTTTACAGCATGCTTTTGATGATACACTGTGGGAACAAAAGGGTGGGGGCTCGTATCCTCAACCCAGGGACGGTATATGACAGGTAAATGACATCCGGGGTGGGGGTAGTTTTTAAAAGGGGGTGTGTGTCTGCTAGGCTAGTAGTGCTTTTAAAAACAGTCATCCTTTGAGGCCATACACATCTTTCTCATCATGGACACCTCAGCAGCAGAGCTCCAGGACAGCGTGATGCAGCCCTCTCTAGGTATGTGGACGGGTCGTACACCACACTGTAACCAAGGGGCCATGGAGGGTGATATGCCCGCGCCTAATGCTCCAATCAAGAGAATGAAGAATTCTAAAACCGGAGAAGATCCACGCACAGAAGCTTCAACTGTGTATTATGGCGATGAAGGCTTTGAGTACGTCATTTCATTCAAGGATGGCTATGTCGTATTAAAAGCAAAAGACTGTGACGGTGATCTACGTATGTCTACCCGTGATTGGCTACATTACCGTGAGAATGTATGTCCTGAGCTGGCTATTGAAGGATGGAGTCACGGCCCCTATGTCTCCCAGTGGCGTGGTGATTTGGGAGCCGAGATATACCGCATGGAGACAAATCTTTTTACGAAGAAGAGTGATTTTATTTTTTTCCGTCGATGCTCTAATCCTACACTGTTTCTGAGCAGCCGTGACCCGTTTTGCATTGACAGGCACCCGGCCCGTAACAGTGCTGTAGCATCTGACTGTTGGTTTGACACTCTTTCCCTTCAGTGGGGTGACTGGCCCCAGATATAAGCGCTTTTTCAGGAGATTGACAGAGTTGTAAAGCAGTACCTGCGCGAGTGTTCTTACGGAGAAATGCAAAAGAGCTATTTGTACCGGGTTCTGATGAAGACTCTGCAGCGGATCTCAGTAGTGGTCTATTGTGTAGTGAGGCTACAGTGAAGCTACAGTCACCAGGTCACAACACTTCCTCAGACAAAATAGAAGAAAGTAGGGAGTCCGACAACTCTACCTCTTGAGCCTGTTTTTTAGCTTGAGCCCTGGTCAAAACACTAACCTTAAACACATCCGGATGATGGCTAACTAGGTCACCAGGGTCACATTCAGTAATGGGAACACTAACAACCCCAGCATTAGGGTGGACCTTCCCTCCCGCCATGTCGTTACCCATTATGAAGTCAACGCCTTCGACAGGAAAACAGGGGCGGAGAGCAACTGGGAAGAAACCCGTAATCAAATCCGATTTAACACGGACGTAATGAAGAGGTGCGGGTACAAAACCCATCCCAATACCTCTTACTATAGTTCATGTGTTACAGGCAGATGCATCACCCACGGGCAGGATGCTAGAAAGAATGAATGACAGAGCCACCAGTGTCTCGCAGCACTGGGACAGGATGGATGTTAGTTTTTCTTTTAATCTCGGGACACCGCAGGAATGGGATGTCGGCTGAGAGGAAGAACACACACATTGTCCTCTTGGAATTTTTCCTTTGGGAATCACTGTGGCAATTCTCAAGGATGTTCCAGTCCATGTAACTGTTGTCACAACGGACTCTCAAACACTTGGTTTCTCCTGAGGGGGCGCTTCTACAGAACTGTAGACTTCAGACAGCACTGTATGCTAGCATGCATCTGTGCTCACTCAGACCACACCCTCATCAGTAAAGCAACACTCATGTGATGTAGCTGCAGAGCTCAGGAGAGTAGCGGGAAAGAAGACTTAAGAAATCAGAACCCAACACTGGAGTATGTTTTGGGTGTACCCACAGACATCTCTATTATTACACCTTACAACACTCACTTAGAACCGGTACTTGCAACCATTTTAACAAACCATTAATACCAACTCAAACCAAACGCTTAATTAGCCCATGCATCAATAAATAAAGAAATCCTCACTACTCAAAATCAACCTTCACCTAACGGGTTAACTCAACCCACCAGGAAGCCAAAATACATTAACGTGCCCGAGAATAATGTGGAAACAAATGACTTACAGTTCAGTTTCTTCTTCATGGTGAAATTAGGATACTCACAGAACCGCAGTTTCAGCTCCATGATAGACCGACCACACACACACACACACACACACACACACACACACACACACACACACACACACACACACACACACACACACACACACACACACACACACACACACACACACACACACACACACACACACACACACACACACACACACACACACACACACGGGCTTTTGGGATCATTCAATTTATATATAACATTTAAGATAATCAACTTCTAATACAGCTTTTTAATATACATTGTACTTTTTATTTGACCGCCATTAGGCCAGAATGAGTTACTTCTACTTTAACAAGTTAAAATGTATGTACTCTAAAACATTACACTTTTACATAGAATTAACATTTCAATTTCAAATGATAGGTAAACCACCACAATCCCCGATTTCCATCACACATTATCAGTGATTTATATTCCACATACAAGTCAATGCAAATGTGCTGCCTCAAGACACTCAGGCATTGTGGAGCTGTGATGTCTACTATCGCATCCTTGCATTGACGTTTTAAAGTTTCAATTCAGTGTCACGCTCCCGTGTTAAATGTACAGCAACGCTTCATCTCCATCAGAAAGGCCTAAGAGATGGTTTCTGGCCGACGGGGTTTCACGGCAGGTCAGACTGGGGGTGTTGGCCTACAAACTGCTTTATTTAAACGTGGGCTACATGTAGCCACCACTTTTGTACTTTAATAAGCTTATATTGCTTCTGTAAATAAAGATATGGTCACGTTTTTAACTTTATGATAGGCTAAAAACAACCAACATAAATATAACATTTGAATTAGAAGGCACATTTCTACTCACATCAGGTCCAGATGAGATGCTCCGTTTTACTTCGAAAAGTCTTTGTAACCTGTGAAACAGAGGACGAGATGACCAATTAGTCACAACACACTTCCCCAGAACACCACACACACGTTGTGGTTTCATGAACACAATAATCTCACCGCGTCTGGGAGCCATCACGCTGCCAAACGGTGGTGGACACCAACGTGCTGTCCGCTTCCTCTGAACTGAACCCAGCCGGACGCAACCAATTAACCAATTAATACATTAACACATAGCGCGCAAGCTGCGGCAGGTGAGCTAATTAGTCAAACTCAACGCAGTGTCGACGCCCTCTGGTTGCCTTGGTAACAGCGAGAGAGTCAATTTCAGCTCTGTTTGATCTTAAATGACGTCACTAAATTAGATTCAATGAATAAGTGTGATTTCACTGATTTAGATGAAGCCTTCCTGCTGGAGCAGTGAAGGTTGACGGTTGTTGTAGCAAATTGAATAACTGGTGGCTGGCTGGAATAAAAGCTAAGACAAATGGATATCCATAGTTGATTTATTTCATATGCTGCAGCATATAAAAGACACGGTTTCAAAGGCAAGTCCACGCAGAGCAGAGTTCTGGAGAAAAAGCGCCCTGAATAGAGGAGGGAAGCCCTTTTTGTAGTGTGGAGCAAACACCATCTCAGAGACGTCACTAGATGGGGCCATGTACCATCTATAACGGGTTCAATGCACAGTGAAGGCCGGACACCTGATCGTAATTCACCATCTATGGCGCCACTTATTATTTATAACGGGTACAATGTACGGTCAGGGCAACATACATGGTTTAGGGAGAGGATATTTGGTCAAGAACAGACACGTTGTTGGGGAGAGGAGCTTGCTCAGGAGTTTCTCACATGAGAACAGAGCACAATGCAGGAATACAGGAAGACAGGCAGCTGTGGGGAGTTAGATAGTTAAAAAGTCAGATAGGCCACTATAGTGTGCACACAACAACTTGAACATCAAACCTAATTAGTTTAAGCGAGCTGACCTCGGAATAGGGCCTTGTGTCATTTTCCATCACACGTGACAAGTTTCTGTCTGCGAAAACAAACAAGATGGATGACATTTTTTTTCAGTGGAACATGTAATATTTATATTAATAAATTAAATGTATTTATATAATTGTAACTTTTTGTCATAATGAAATAGAGGTCGGATTCTCTGAAGCTTTGTGAGTCACTTCCTGTAGGGCTGGAGCCCCCAAATTGATAATCCTATATGTCCTTTGAGACCCTCTTTGATATAAAAGAGACCCCATGTCTATAGCTCACATGTTAGCGACCTTGACCCCTAAGTCACATACTCATTGCATCACTTCCTGTAGGGGTCTCGTCATATAAATGACTTCACCACCACTGGTATCGTGGGGCGTGGCAACAAATCTCCATTGTGAAATAAAAGTTGCATTAAATAAATAAAAGTGGCATAATGAAATAAAATTGGCATTAAATGAATAAATGTGGCATTAAATAAATAAATGTGGCATTCAACAAATAAATATGGCATTATAAAAAAAATCCCTGAAATAAATGAATGTGGCATTAACTAAATACATTAGGCATTATGAATACAAAGTCCTCTGACACTATAAAAAATACAGAATATATAGAGTATGCATGTTTTTTAATTGCAGCTGTACAGTAGTGCAGGAATGTGCAAAATATGACTGACCATGGAATGTGAAAAATGTTCACAGTATTAAGTTTAACAAAATGTGCAAGAAACTAAAAGATGAATGGAAATGCACTCGCTGGTATCCTGATTCTTAATGTTGGTGTAGACGAAGCCTCTGTTGTGCTTTTTATTTAGTGAACCCCCAACCTTAAAGGTGAAAGTGATCCTGAACACACGAGAACATTCAGTTGATCCACTGAGTTGTTTATTAGCATTATGCTTTATTCACCAACACAACAGAGAAATAGTCCCTTACATGGACACAATAAACACAAGGACTAAAACAATAGAAGCAGCAGACATTACTAATCAAACAGGTGTGCACATATCTTTAATAACTGAACATGTTCTGCTGCTGTGTTGTTCCCAACAGAACACAAGGAATCAATATTCAGTTTAAAGTCATTCACAACATG
Organism: Lota lota; assembly: GCA_026745465.1. Classification (NCBI taxonomy): domain Eukaryota; kingdom Metazoa; phylum Chordata; class Actinopteri; order Gadiformes; family Lotidae; genus Lota; species Lota lota. The sequence goes on along the minus strand of JACYXH010000678.1, from coordinate 152,282 downwards.
ATCAATAGCTTTTCATAGACCGCTTGCATTATGAATATAATATTAAATCTGCTTCAAATCAGGTTTCATGTTAAGCTTATACAAAATATTGTTGATTAAACAAGTTTTGAGTTACAATCAATCAATATTCAAAATACATTTGACATTAGAAATATAGTCTTTGTGAAACCTGCTTAGTTAACCCTATGGAAGATCTTAAGTCTCTTCCTTTCATGGTTTATCAAGATCAACTTTTCAGAAGCCCAGTAAAATGTAGTGTAATAGTTAGAAATAACCTCTTGAATGTCTACTAAATGTTTTTCTTGTGTACGTGTAGTTTTAGAGCCACATGGTGAGTTCATGGCACACCTGCATATCTCTGTTCCTATTGGTGCACCGTACAGGCCTCCACAGAGGATAGAGATCCAAGATGGAGGTGGCTACACGTGAGCAATGGGTATGTTGAATGGTTCTGGCTTGTTTTTGTACTAACCAGTGTCTTGCATTTTGAATGTTAATATTACTTGTATGCACTCTGAAAGTTACAGGCATTTATGTGCAGAAATAGTAGTTTAATTTATGACTAGCACTTTTAGCCGTATGTTCAGCTAAAGCTAATAAGCTAGCTGTAAAACTGCAAACTTGCTCCCGGTCGTAATGTTTTCTAGTTTTATTTTAAATCATAATTTTTAAACTTTTTGTCGCACAGATGTGAATCTTGCGATTGCAGTCGCACACTGTGTGTGTGTCGGATGATTGTCTATCAGAATAAAGAGAAGCAGCGTGAGAGCAAGTCCTGTGTAGCTGTGCCATCCTTCCTGCGCCGCACACATCCACACAAGTCCACGGACACAACCTCTTACAGTAGCATTTGGAGTATAGTTGAGTACATTTACAGCTACAAACACAGTGTGTGTTCATGTGTGTGTATATTCATATAGGTGTGTGTGTGTATTAGCGTGTGTGTATTTATGTGTGTGTGTGTGAGTCTGACTGTGTTGCTAAAACCGACAGAGAGACACTGAGGCACCATAACCCAACAACCTAAACCCAGGGAGGAGGTCCTCCTGGGTGAAGGTGGACTGGAAGGTGTGGATGTGTGTCAGTGTGTCTGAGGACCCTCCTACATCTGGGGACACTCTGTAGAAGGACAGAGTGCCAGCAGGCCGGTCCAGATACACTCCTACTCTGTTAGAGCCAGCGGGGGGGAGACGTAAGTCTGTTCCTCTACCGTTGTACCGGGCAGAGTAACCACCATCATCACAATAAAGACTCCAGGACTTGTTGTTCCCTCCAAGCCTGCTGTCATCACCCCCTCCTCTCCTTGTGATTCCTATGTATGTCACTCCTATAGAAACAACTCCTTCCCTCTCTACCTCCCAGTAACAGCGGCCAGTCAGACCCTCTCTACACAACACTTGGGGACGGTAGTCAAATCTCTCTGGGTGATGAGGATATGACTGCTCCTCTCTAACCCGCGTCACCTTTCTGTTTTCCTCAGACAGAGAGAGTTGTCTGTAGGCTGTGTTTGGGTCCAGTGTGAGTTCACAGGCATCTGACGAGAGAACAAGACATGATTAGCTGCTGAACCATTCTTCATCATCATCATCATCATCTGAAGGGAGAACAAGACATGATTAGCTGCTGATCCATTCTTCATCATCATCATCATCACTAGTAGTTGTCTTGCATATTTCTTGTTCCTGTCCTTTTTCACGTGCCATGTACTCTACAAACATTAACATAGAAAGACTAAATAATGTCGTATGATAGGTCCTATAGTGGACTAGTGTGCCTTGACTTTTACATAATTAAAGTTAATAGCAAATCCCATGTGTGTGTGAGTGGCTGTCCCAGTCAAAACATTGATACCTAGAAAAATGTATAAACTGCATCTTTACACTACATACACATATTATACATCAACATGTCCAGCATGATGAGCTGATTGCTCCTATGGAATATCATAGCAATAGTCTTCATACTTTCAAGATATTCCACTTTGAAAGGTTCCAATACACATCCATTGTAATCCACCTGTGTAGACAACAGACTGAACCAGCTGAGCTCACAGACAGGCTGGAAATATACTGCTGGTACCATAGAACTGGTTCATACATAGTATACATACACATGTACACATACACATACATACACATGTACACATACATACTATACATACTGTGGCAACCCGGTACCACTATGCTGTCGTTTCCCCCCCCCCCCCCCCCCCCCAGTGAACACAAACGGTAGTCAATTTGAAGCCAAAAAGGCGTATTTATTAACACAACTAAATAAATTATACGTTAAGTTAGGCCGTGCCTAATACCAAACTAAATTAGTTAATGTTCGGGGTCCTCTCCGTCGCCTCTCCGGGGACGGTCCGGTACAGCCGTCGGGGGTTCCCGTGGAGCCTCCGCTATTTGGCTGGGAATTCCCCCTTGTCGGTCGTCCGTCGGCGACGGCCGAATTGCTGGACACTCCTCCGTGTCACTAGGGAGTGATCCCCTCCTTGGGTCACTGCCGCGCGATCTCTTCCCTCCGATCGCTGAGGGACCTCTTCCTCGTACCGCCGAGGGATAGCGTCCTCGTATCGCGTCTTCCGCTTACTTCCTCGTTGTCGGCGAGGGAACTCCTTTCCCCGTGTTGCTGACGAGGAAAGTCCTTTTCCCCGTAGCGCCGAGGCTCCTCGTCCTCGTATCTCGTTTCGGTAGCGCGTTGACGGGGTTTCCTTCCCCGTCTCGTACCTCTCTCTCTCTCTCTCTCTCTCTCTCTCTCTCTCTCTCTCTCTCTCTCTCTCTCTCTCTCTCTCTCTCTCTCTCTCTCTCTCTCTCTCTCTCTCTCTCTCTCTCTCTCTCTCTCTCTCTCTCTCTCTCTCTCTCTCTCTCTCTCTCTCTCTCTCTCTCTCTCTCTCTCTCTCTCTCTCTCTCTCTCTCTCTCTCTCTCTCTCTCTCTCTCTCTCTCTCTCTCTCTCTCTCTCTCTCTCTCTCTCTCTCTCTCTCTCTCTCTCTCTCTCTCTCTCTCTCTCTCTCTCTCTCTCTCTCTCTCTCTCTCTCTCCTCCGGTGGCGCTCCCGTGTTGTCGGGGGTGCTCCCCCCCGTGTCGTTCCACCACGAAAGCCACGCCGAGCGCCGCTTATATCCGCGTCGTTTTCTCCGTCGGCCCAGGTGTCGCCCATTTCGGTGATTGCGGCCAGCGGTAATGAGCTCCGGTGTGTGATATTCAGGAGAGCGGTGGTAGACTCCATTTACCACCGCTCCCCTGAGCCGCCAGGGGTGGCGTTCTGGAGCCGGGTTGCCACAATACATACAAAAACATCCTAGACATAAACACACTGAAACATAGCTACACAGTACACATACATACTAAACATACATAAACACACTGAAACACAGCTACACATACGTACACACAAGTCCACATCTGAATGAACGGTCGTCACCTCCTGCTGTGTGGATGGACTTTCCATCTCAATAGTTAGTGTGTGTTGTGATGAATCTAACTAAGCAGACACTTACACTTCTTTAGAGCTGGTTTCAGCCTCCACACTCCACTGTGCTCCACCCTGGGGGGGAAACAAAGTGGAAGCAGCATGTTGAAACATTCACCTTCTGCTGTCTCATCACTTTCTACACAACATGAGTTCCAGCTGCGTTTTCAAACCACTTCATCTAGCAGCTGGTTGAGTCCTTGTAGGAGACATTGTCCCTGAGTGGTGAGCTGTCCTCTCCATACCTGAGAGTGTCCAGTCTCCAGCGTGGATCCTCCAGTCCAGCAGAGAGCAGCGTAACTCCTGACTCTCCTGGGTGATTGTAGCTCAGGTCCAGCTCTCTCAGATGGGAGGGGTTGGAGCTCAGAGCTGAGGCCAGAGAAGAACAGCCTTCCTGTGTGACCAGGCAGCCAGACAAGCTACACACACACACACACACACACACACACACACACACACACACACACACACACACACACACACACACACACACACACACACACACACACACACACACACACACTATTACTTTTCTGGATGTGAATGTGTTGAGTGTCCTCTGATATGGAACTTGTGGTGTAACTGCACATTGAGTCAAACTGACCTGAGAGTTTCCAGTGTACAGTGTGGACTCCCCAGTCCAGCAGAGAGCAGCTTCACTCCTGAATCCTGCACATCATTGGTACTCAGGTCCAGCTCTCTCAGACTAGAGGAGTTGGAGCTGAGAACTGAGGCCAGAGCTTCACAGCATCTCTCTGACAGATGACAGCCATTCAGCCTTCACACAAGATAAACACAACATGTTAGGAACTGGGATTAAAATAATTTACCTCTTTTACTTTAACATAATGAAGGACTTTTATAAGAGATGTTTTATTACTTTAACTCATATTTACTAGTAAATACATTAGATCCTTATGTTTATTCAATATTGGGTGTATAATGTTGAACATTGAATAGTTGTTTTGTAGTGTTTGAATATTGTTTTGTATATTAATATTACTTTTTATTGTAGTATTATGTATTGTGATACATGTTATTAGTAATCTACAGAGAGGTTTGCACATTATTAGAGGTTGTATTCCAGTGTTTATGGTGTTGTGAGGAGAAAAAATATCAGAGCGAGCAGGAAAACAATGATTTGTGTGCATGGACGTGTTAGTTGTGTGCATGCGCAAAGTCCTTTTTGCTCGCGATCTTTGTCAGTGATATGCCGCCATAAACGTTGCAGGCCTGCACGCGCTCAGTGTCGCAACACGAGAGACTCTTCGCTCTCAGCGCGAGCAAAACAAAGTCCCGGTACCGTTACACGGAGAGGAGACGACGGATAACAAACTGGAATCCCGGGATGATCTTCGTCAGGGGAACCGCACGGCTTTCCGGTCGCCGCGCGCTACCTGACCCCCTGCTGTGGACTATCCTCGTGCGCTACTCTGATGATTTATATCCCGTTCAGAGGATGCTAAGGTGTTAGCAAACCAAGCTAGCTTTACAAGAAACGACCAAAACATCCCGACACAAAAAGAAACACGAATAAAACAATCCCCAAACACACTCTCTCCCGTACTCATTTAACCGTCAAACTACTAATAAGTAAATGTTTAAATATAATTTAGCTGGCCATCTCTACAGAGAATAAAGTCCTCTCCTCCTTTGTCCTTGTCTCCTCCCTCTCTCTCCTTTTTCCCGCTCGCTCGTGACCTCTCACCTTTCCCCCAAATTACCTTGAAGTCTCTAATCAACCCTTCCTATTGGTTAAACCCAAATAGAGTCCATATAACCAAATGTACTGAACAAGGTTAAAATGTTTAAAATAGTGGGTTAACTTTGATTATTAATTAACGAATAATTATGAATGTATCCTTGTTAAGGATACGGAACTAGGACCCAAACGCAAGACACGGAGACGAGAAGGGAGCGGGTTGAAAGGGGATTTATTTGGACACTCAGGCAAGGGCAAGGCAGGCGGGTAGTCAAGCAGGCAGTAGGCAGGCGGGGAGTCAGGCAGGCAGAGGGACGTAGGCAGGCGGGTAGTCGAGCAGGCGAGGTTCAGCAACAAGGAAGGCAAGCAGGCAGGCAGCGACTAGGCAACAGGAACGGGAGCAAGAACAGGAACGCGAGCGGAACCCGTAATGGGAACAGGAACGGGAGTGGGACCCGTGAACAGGAACAGGAAGTCTAAAAGGCGGGGATGTAGTTACCATGAGAGGTACACAAACTAACTACTAGCACTGGCTCTGTGGGGAGCCAGTGCTAAAATACTGTGGAGGGTGATTGGTCTGATTGCTGGCAGGAGTGTGTGGACAGAGGGAGTGCACGTGGTGGTTAATTGACAACGGGAGGTAAACAAGAGCACATGGTGTAGTGAGGCTGGGTGCCACTAGATGGCGGAATTGGATGGAAAGGGAGAGGGTCACGTTACAGTACCCCCCCCCTCTACGGACGCCTCCAGGCGTACGCACGATGGGGGAGGGTGCTGGCGGTGGGAAACCCGGGTTAGGGAGGGGTCCAGGGAGCGACTCTGAGAAAACAGGATCGCTCCCCAGGTCCGTAGCCCTCCCAGCCTACCGGAGACTGGTTTCGTCGGCCGCGACGACGGACATCCAGGAGGCGTCTGACCGAGTACGCCGGAATGTTGTCGATCAACCGGGGAGGAGGCGGCGCCGGGGATGGAGGAGACAGCGGACTAGGGGACCGGGGCTTTCTCCCGGCGGAGTTCTGCGGGGCCGGTAGCCGGCGCTTGTGACCAGGAGGCCGCTGGGCCTTGGGCCCAGGAGGCAACTGCTGCTGAGGCTGGGGCTCAGGGTCAGGAGGCAACTGCTGCTGGGGCTCAGGATCAGGAGGCCGCTGAGGCTTGGGACTAAGAGGCAACTGCTGCTGGGGCTCAGGACCAGGAGGACGCTGGGGCTTGGGACTAAGAGGCAACTGCTGCTGGGGTTCAGGACCAGGAGGACACTGGGGCTTGGGACTAAGAGGCAACTGCTGCTGGGGCTCAGGACCAGGAGGGCGCTGGGGCTTGGGACTAAGAGACAACTGCTGCTGGGGCTTGGGACCAGGAGACATCAGCTGCTGGGGCTGAGGGCCGAGAGGCCGCTGGGGCTTGGGACCAGAAGGCAGCTGTTGCTGGGGCTCAGGGCCAGGAGGCCGCTGGGGCTTGGGACCAGAAGACAGCAGCTGCTGGGGCTGGGGCTTGGAGCCCGGAGGCCACAGCTGCTGGGGCTTGGGATCCGGAGACCACGGCTGCTGGGGCTTGAGCTCAGGAGGCAACGGCTGCGGGGGCTGAGGCTTGGATACAGGAGGGAACGGCTGCGGGGGCTGGGGCTTGGAAACAGGAGGCAACGGCTGCGGGGTCTGGGGCTTGGAAGCAGGAGGCAACGGCTGCGGGGTCTGGGGCTTGGAAACAGGAGGCAACGGCTGCGGGGGCTGAGGCTTGGAACCAGGAGGCCACTCCTGCTGGGGCTTGGAACCAGGAGGCCACTCCTGCTGGGGCTTGGAACCAGGAGGCCACTCCTGCTGGGGCTTGGAACCAGGAGGCCACTCCTGCTGGGGCTTGGAACCAGGAGGCCACTCCTAGTGGGGCTTGGAACCAGGAGGCCATTCCTGCTGGGGCTTGGAACCAGGAGGCCACTATTGAAGCGGCTGGGGGCCAGGATACCACGGCTGCTTGGAGCCAGGAGGCTACTGTTGCAGCGGGGTCTGGTGGCCATGAGGCTGCTGCTGCAGGGGGGGCTGGTGGCCACGAGGCTGCTGCGGGGGCTGGTACCGGGATGCAGTTTCCACGGATAGCTGACGTAAGCTTTTCAAGGGTGGAATCGATTCCCCGCAGAGTCTGATCAAGAGGAATAAATGGAATTCCCAGGCGGGAGAAATACCGCCGTACACGATCCGTGTCTGCTGGGTCCATGTTGGCTAGTTCGTTCTGTTAAGGATACGGAACTAGGACCCAAACGCAAGACACGGAGACTAGAAGGGAACAGGTTGAAAGGGGATTTATTTGGACACTCAGGCAAGGGCAAGGCAGGCGGGTAGTCAAGCAGGCAGTAGGCTGGCGGGGAGTCAGGCAGGCAGAGGGACCTAGGCAGGCGGGTTGTCGAGCAGGCGAGGTTCAGCAACAAGGAAGGCAAGCAGGCAGGAAGGGACTAGGCAACAGGAACGGGAGCAAGAACAGGAACGGGAGCGGAACCCGTAATGGGAACAGGAACGGGAGTGGGACCCGTGAACAGGAACAGGAAGTCTAAAAGGCGGGGACGTAGTTACCATGAGAGGTACACAAACTAACTACTAGCACTGGCTCTGTGGGGAGCCAGTGCTAAAATACTGTGGAGGGTGATTGGTCTGATTGCCGGCAGGAGTGTGTGGACAGAGGGAGTGCATTTGGTGGTTAATTGACGACGGGAGGTAAACAAGAGCACATGGTGTAGTGAGGCTGGGTGCCACTAGATTACTACATTTTAACAATAATTTACTTATAGCTAGATACTGAATGCAGCTGTATTTAACTATTATAAACTATTATTAATAATTCTTGGCTCTCCTAATTTATTATTTCATAATAAATATAGCTTTTATGAGTTTGCTTTTTTACACTGGTTACACAATATCACAATTTTATTCTGTAGCATATTCATATTTGTAAAGATGTTTAGCAATTTGAATAATGAATACAGAAAATAGTAAGCTTTTAAAATTCATTTTGTGTGACAATTGCAAGTTTCAAATCATTTAAAAAAGATTTTTCCAGAGACCCTCCAAAATGTTGCTTTTGAGGCTTTCAGGGGGTCTTAGGTGTCCAACTAGGGGTCTCAGACCCTCCCAAGACCCCCTGTATTTCACCCTGCTCTTAACTATCACCGTCCCGTATTCGGGGGACGGTGGGGGGGCACTAGTATTATATTTTGTGTTCATGTTTATATTTATAATTGAAAAGTTGCAGGCATATGGATGTATAAGAATATCCACCTAAACAACAAGGTGTGACATTTCTATGATACCAAAGTCATGAATGTGGTCATCACAGGTACTGAGTTATAAGATGAGTTATATAACTGTCCTCTGATATGGAACTTGTGGTGTAACTGCACATTGAGTCAAACTGACCTGAGAGTTTCCAGTGTACAGTGTGGACTCCCCAGTCCAGCAGAGAGCAGCTTCACTCCTGAATCCTGCACATCATTGGTACTCAGGTCCAGCTCTCTCAGACTAGAGGAGTTGGAGCTGAGAACTGAGGCCAGAGCTTCACAGCATCTCTCTGACAGATGACAGCCATTCAGCCTTCACACAAGATAAACACAACAAGTTAGGAACTGGGATTAAAATAACTTACCTCTTTTACTTTAACATAATGAAGGAATTGTGTTGAAATCTTTAATTACAGATATTTTAGTAGTTTAACTCGTATTTACTAGTCAATACATGATATGCTTTAATGTCAATTAAATATTGGGTGTAACATATTGAATATTGAAAATATGTTATGTAGTGTATCAAAATGGTTTTGAATATTAATATTACTTTTTAGTGTAGTATTATTTATATTGTGTTGAGTGTATTGTACATGTTATAAGTACAACTACAGAGATGTTTTGTATGTTATTATAACTTTTATATTCTAGTATTAAGTATATTGTGTTGTGTTTTGTAATACATGTTATAAGTGAACCTACAGAGATGTTTTGTCTGTTATTATAACTTTTATATTCTATTATTAAGTATATTGTGTTGCGTAGTGTAATACATGTGATTAATACACCTACAGAGATGTTTTGTATGTTTTTATAACTTTTACAGTCTAGTATTATGTATATTGTGTTGTGTATTGTAATACAAGTTATAAGTGAACCTACAGAGATGTTTTGTATGTTATTATAACTTTTATATTCTAGTATTATGTATATTGTGTTGTGTATTGTAATACATGTTATGAGTGAACCTACAGAGATGTTTTGGAGGCTTTGACCACTGGCAGCAGCCTCAGAAGACCCTCCTCTGAAGCAGAGTATTTCTTCAGGTCAAACACGTCCAGGTCCTCTTCTGATGACAGTAAGATGAAGACCAGAGCTGACCAGTGAGCAGGAGAGAGAGATTCTCTGGAGAGACTTCCTGATGTCAGGTAGTGTTGGATCTCCTCCACTAGAGAACGGTCATTCAGCTCATTCAGACAGTGGAACAGATTGATGCTTCTCTCTGGAGAGAGATGTCCACCTATCTTCTTCTTGATGAAAGACACTGTTTTCTGATTGGTCTGTGAGCTACTTCCTGTCTGTCGCAGCAAACCTCGTAGGAGAATCTGATTGGTCTCCAGAGAGAGGCCCAGGAGGAAGCGGAGGAACAAGTCCAGGTGTCCATTCTTACTCTGTAAGGCCTTCTCCACAGCACTCTTGTGGAGGAGGAAGAGTTTATCTTTCCTGGAGGTTGGTGGTTTTTCTGAGAGCAGATTGACACCAGTGTTGATGAATGACAGAAAGACATAAAGGGCAGCCAGAAACTCTTGGATGCTCAGATGGACAAAGCAGAAGACATTGTCCTGGTACAGCCCACACTCCTCTTTAAAGATCTGGGTGAACACTCCTGAGTACACTGAGGCTGCTCTGATATCGATCCCACACTCTGCCAGGTCTGCCTCATAGAAGATCAGGTTGCCTTTCTCCAACTGGTTAAAAGCCAGTTTTCCCAGAGAAACAATGATCTTCCTGTTCTCTGAACTCCAGTGTGGATCTGTTTCAGATCTCCCATGATACTTCCTGTCCCCCTGTATGGACTGAACCCTCAGGAAGTGGCTGTACATCTGAGTCACGGTCTTGGGCATCTCTTCTCCTCTCTGGGAATTTTTGAAGAAGTCCTCCAGAACTGTAGCAGTGATCCAACAGAAGACTGGGATGTGACACATGATGTGGAGGCTTCGTGATGTCTTGACGTGGGAGATGATTGTGCTGGCCAGCGTCTCCTTTCTGAATCTCTTCCTGAAATACTCCTCCTTCTGTGGGTCGGTGAACCCTCTCACCTCTGTCACCATGCCGACACACTCAGCAGGGATCTGATTGGCTGCCGCAGGGCGTGTGGTTATCCAGATGCGAGCGGAGGGAAGCAGGTCGCCCCTGATGAGGTTTGTCAGCAGCACGTCCACCGAGGTCGGCTCTGTGACATCAGTCCAGATCGGGTTGTTCTGGAAGTCCAGAGGAAGTCGACACTCATCCAGACCATCCAAGATGAAGACAACTTTGAACCGGCCGTATCTGCAGATTCCTGCTTCTTTGGTCTCAATAAAGAAGTGATGAAGAAGTTCCACCAAGCTAAACTCTTTCCCTTTCAGTAAATTCAGCTCTCTGAAAGTGAAGAGAAATGTGAAGTGTATGTCGTGGTTGGCTTTGCCTTCAGCCCAGTCCAGAGTGAACTTGTGTGTTAAGACGGTTTTACCAACGCCGGCCACTCCAGTTGTCAATATTGTCCTGATTGGTTGACCTTGTCCAGGTAAGGGTTTAAAGATGTCTTCACATTTGATTGGCGTTTCCTCCTTGGCTGGTTTCCTGGAAGCTGTTTCAATCAGTCTGACCTCATGTTCCTTGTTGACCTCTCCACTGCCTCTCTCTGTGATGAAGAGCTCTGTGTAGAAGTCATTCAGACCTGTTGGCTGTCCTGCTTTAGGGATTCCCTCAAACACACACCTGAACGTCTTCTTCAAACGAGACTTGATGTTATGTTGGCACTTGACAGCAGCAGATCCTAAATGAGAAAACAACAGAAGACATCAGTTAGTGGATGGTGACATCAGTGGAACAACGTATCCTCATACAACCGTTTGTATGATATCGTACGGAAAGTTATGCACACATTTCTTCCTATGAATTTTCAGCAGCACGAGTGATCAATGTGCCTGCGCACAAAATAAAGGCAGGCATGGGTTTTACTTTCAGTGGAATATGCAATATTTTGATATAGATTCGGCATTAAAATGGGTTTTGATAACATTTCTCTCGGGAAATGTGCCTTTTACTGCCATAATCTTCGTTCAGTGATTGTAACGTTTACTTTATAAGTAATTAAGAATATTATTTCGGGTCTCGCCAGCAAATACAACGTTCTTTGTTCTTTTCTTTTCTTCTTTACAACGTTCGTAATTGTAATAATCTTCGTTTTCTATCGTTGCTATGGTGGTTGTTATGGACGCTGCTATCGCTGAAAACCAAACATGGCAGATTTTAAGCTTGTTTCGACATTAAAATGAGTTTTGATCAAATGTCTCGTGAGAAATGTGCCTTTTATTGTCATGATCTTCGTTCAGTGATTGTATTTGATGTTTAGTTAGTTAAACTGCTGGTGGCGTTTTTCATGCTCATTTGGGGTTTTGAGGGAATATAATCGGGGTAGGCTATATTCTGTTTAAGAAATAACTAAATTATATATATTATTACACAACACGTATTTCAAACACATGGAACTGAATCATGTGGAACACACTCACACACACACACACACACACACACACACACACACACACCTTGCGAGAAATGTCATCAAAACGCATTTTTATGCAGAAACAAGCGTAATATTGCATCTCAATGTTTCCTGGTTCTGCGCTCCTTGGGGCGTGCGCAGGCGCACTGATCACTCGTGTTGCCGGACATTCGTAGGAATCTTACGAAACATATTGCATGAGTTTTTGTAAGACATCAAACGAACGTTGTATGAGACCAGCCTGGGTGGAAACATGTCAATATTTCCTGTAAAATTATCAACTTCATGACATTTAGTGGCTTCATTACTTGTGGTCAGAGAAGCTGGTTGTCTCAAGGACTGCAAGTTACAGATTCAAAATGTTCAGGATTATTTCCTTATTTCAACAGCAATATGATTGATCTAATGATAGTAATATTGATAGTGAATCAGTGGAAAGTGACTTGCTATGCTGATGTACCAAGATAGTGTTGCATATCTTCCACTGAGTTATTCTGCTGTTCATCTGCAGCATATTGTTTAACATTCTTTAACCTGATATACCCACAATAACCATACATATCTGGATCAAATAATTTAACCCAGAAGAGGAACCACAACGATATCTCCAAATCAAAGTTAGAAATGTAGAAACCTCACATTATGTAGTTTAGTCAGAACAGAACAAATAACAGTCTCTTCTGCCCTTCAAAATAATTGTCTCCTCTGTCTTCAAAATAAGAGTCTCTTACCACCCCACAGTGTGTCGGCCAGTTCCTCCTGGTTCATCTCCATTAGGCAGAGCTTTGTGATGTCTACCACTCCCTCTATGGCGCGTCTCCTCTGCTCCTCGTTCTTACCATCCACCTCCTCCTCCTCTTCCTTCTGACTCTCTGAGCATTGTGGGTAATCTGGGAAGTGAACCCTCCAGAGCTTCTTCAGCTCCTTGTCTAGAAAAGCGTGTGCGTTCTCCTCAGCCCTCTGGAACAGAACAAACATCAAGGAGAACTTTACTCTGAACTAACTGAGGACATCAGAAGCATCTGTCCTAGATTCACGTTGGTCGAAAGAGGGAAGCCTGGAGACTATTAGCACCACAAGAGATGCTTTCTAATGTTCCTGTAGAGCTAAAGTCAAATGTCTTGTTGGACATTTACACACCTTGATCAGCTCTGTTTGATGCTGCTGTACAGACTGAGCACTGGTAACCTTTGACCTCTCCTGGTGTTGTCTGTGGAGAGAACACACACACAATTATATTTATCTTCTACACATCAGTACCAGTAGAGTCTGATAACAACCAACTGGTCTGTGTCCATGTCTTTGTAGGAGCCAGATATACTTTTTATCTTCTGTTATACAACACCGTTTATTTACTGCAGATCAGTTCATATTAGTGCATTTAGTTGACAGTATGATTCCTTGTTTCAGGGCTCCCTCTAGAGGTGGAGAAGGAGATGACAGTGTATGCTACCTGAGACCACAGGTGGAACAGGTACATTGAGTGCAAGTGTGAATAAATATGAACACAAGATCATCAACTTTGCTAAATTTCAGACACACACACACACACACTGCCAGAAAACAAAGGAAGGAGAAGCAATAGGTTGTATTCGTTTTGAGGCACTGAAGTCTGTTTGAAACTCCTACCTCTCCTCTCTGGAGGGGCATCCATCTTTATTTTAGATAGTTCCTGTATCTTTATAATATCTGATGAATCCTCACCTCTTCTCAATAGACTGATTTCCATCTTTAAATGTAACAGGTAATTCCATAGACCAGTCACTCTTCATGGAGACACAGCTGGGTCCAGGGGAGTCTGCTCTCTCCTGCTGCTCTGGGCTTCAACACAACACACACAGCTTTTACTCAGACTAATGATGGAGTCATGATATATAACTGCTGAGATCTGAGATGACAACATTCACCAGGCATTTTACAGGAAATATTGACATGTTTCCACTCAGGCTGGTCTCATACAACGTTCTTTTGATATCTTACAAAAAGTTAGGCAACATTTTTCGTAAGATTCCTACGAATGTCCGGCAACACGAGTGATCAGTGCGCCTGCGCACGCCCCAAGGAGCGCAGAACCAGGAAACATTGTGATGCAATATTACGCTTGTTTCAGTATTAAAATGAGTTTTCATGACATTTCTAATTTCTAGCGAGAACTGTTCCTTTTACTGTAATAATCTTGTTTCAGTGATTGTATTTGATGTTGAGTTAGTTAAACTGCTGGTGGCGTTTTTCATGCTAATTTGGGGTTTTGAGGGAATATAATCGGGGTAGGCTCCGTTTAAGAAATAACTAAATAATATATATTATTACACAACACGTATTTCAAACATGTGGAACCATGAGCTACATTTTTGTTCGCCTTCCCCCCAGTTCTCCTATAAATCCATATGCACTTGTTAACGACCTATGGACATTATTTCATTTTCTGTAACATGCATATATCCTGTATTTAATACAAGAACATGTAATATGAACACAATATTGTGAACAAGCCCTGAAATGATTGACTCTTGGTTCCTGTGATAGGAGCGGGACGCTGTGATGAGGAACATTAATGAACACAATGTAAGAACAGTTCACCTTGCTCACGAGTTAATGACTTCTAGATAAAGGTTCATTTACACAAACCTAGAAGAGGATTTATCTCCAACAGTGCTCTTCAGTCATTCACTAATCTAAAGACACATGGTTTAGCCGGCTTTCACTCCAAACCACAGTGCACTCGTTGCCATAACGACGGTTATTGTTGTAAACTAGGTTGCTCTGGCAACGGACGGATATTCTAAGGTGCGCCAGACAGAACAGCGCCTCCCTGAGGCCGAGACAACGACCCCCTCAAGGGTGAGAGGTCATTCTTCATGCTCAGTGTGTGTTGACTATTTCTGTTGTTGAGCACAATGATCCCGGCAGTGCAGTGATTTATCAACCACATTATTGAGTGTGTGAGAAGATGAAAGAGTGTCTAGTATGCTCTTAAATTGCGAGTGTGTGTGTGTGTTCCCAAATGTTCCCCTAGTGTGTGTGTGTGTGTGTTCCCTAGTGTTCCCAAATGTTCCCCTAGTGTGTGTGTGTGTTCCCTAGTGTTCCCCTAGTGTGTGTGTGTGTTCCCCTAGTGTGTGTGTGTGTGTGTGTGTGTGTGTGTCCAAGGCCAAGTTACCACAGCCCACGGGGGACAGCCAGGCCCCCCGTTATGGTCACAGATGATAGGGTGGGGCCCGTTGTACTCCTATTGAACACTTTTATATGAATGATATATATATATATATAATTCAACCCTACTAAAACATGTTTGGAGGCTCTAGCCCAACAGGAAGTGACAGAATTGGTGGGTGATCCAGGGGTCTGGTACACTTGGGAATGAGCTAAAGACATGGGGTCCTTATCATATGAAAGAGGGCCTAAAGGACATACAGGATTATTAATTTGGTGGTTCCAGCCCAACCTGAAGTGATGTCATCCCTGAGAGGTCACACGAAGATGTCAAAAGATACACCCTTAATGTGAGCCTAGAATGACTTGTGAATAAGATATGAATCAGGGCATTAAGGTCTGCTAATATTATACATTTGGGGGCTCTAGCCCTACAGGAAAGAATGGGAACCCATACAGGAAAAACGCCTCGAGCAGTTTAACTAACTAAACATCAAATACAATCACTGAACGAAGAGAATGATAAAGAAAAGGCATATTTCTTGCAAGAAATGTTATCAAAAAGTATTTTAATGTCGAAACAAGCGTAAAATCTGCCATGTTTGGTTCCAGCGATAGCAGCGTCCTTAACAACCACCATAGCAACGATAGAGAACTTTGTATTTGCTGGCGAGACCGAAATAATATTCTTAATAACTTATTAACAAAACATTTACAATCACTGAACGAAGATTATAACAATTAAATGCATATTTCTCTGTATAAATGTTATCAAAACCCATTTTAATGCAGAATCTATATCAAAATATTGCATATTCCACTGAGAATAAAAGCCATGTCCGCCTTTATTTTGTGCGCAGGCGCACTGATTGCTCGTGCTGCTGGAAATTCGTAGGAATCTTACGAAACATTTAGCATAACTCTTCGTACGGTATCATACGAACCGTTGTCTGAGGATACGTTGCAGTCACAGACAGTGAGAGATCCTCTTCTTACCTCTTAGCTTTGCTCTGGGGGCCATGTTCCCCAGACAGAGTGGTTTTAGAGGTAGGACCCCCCTCCTCTCTCTCCTCATCCATAGTAGACTGGAGACCTGGACACAATCACAACACCATATTGTTTCTACGGCCATTCAGCGTTAGTTTATTCTCTGCTTTTATACAAGCTGCTTATTGCCGGTCACAGGGGGCTGTTGTCTCTGTTTGCTTTGGACGAGAGGCAGGGTGTTAGATTTAGGACAAATCCTAAATCACAAGAAAAAGTAATAGCAGTATTTCAACCTCAACCGGACGCTTGACTCAAAGCTGAAAGGTTCTGGGTTCAATCCCGGATGTTCACAGTCTTACCTGTAGCATCATATAGAGCAAGAATCCTCCTAACCCCTTCCTGCTCCTTAATGACCTGTCTCTGTACTGTCTAACCCCCACCTGCTCCTTAATGACCTGTCTCTGTACTGTCTAACCTTACCTGCTCCTTAATGACCTGTCTATGTACTGTCTAACCCTACCTGCTCCTTAATGACCTGTCTATGTACTGTCTAACCCCTACCTGCTCCTTAATGACCTGTCTGTACTGTCTTACCCCTACCTGCTCCTTAATGACCTGTCTCTGTACTGTCTAACCCCTACCTGCTCCTTAATGACCTGTCTCTGTACTGTCCAACCCCTACCTGCTCCTTAATGACCTGTCTCTGTACTGTCTAACCCCTCCCTGCTCCTTAATGACCTGTCTCTGTATGGTCTAACCCCTACCTGCTCCTTAATGACCTGTCTCTGTACTGTCTAACCCCTACCTTCTCCTTAATGACCTGTCTCTGTACTGTCTAACCCCTACCTGCTCCTTAATGACCTGTCTTTGTACTGTCTAACCCCTACCTGCTCCTTAATGACCTGTCTCTGTACTGTCTAACCCCTACCTGCTCCTTAGTGACCTGTCTCTGTGCTGTCTAACCCCTACCTGCTCCTTAATGACCTGTCTGTACTGTCTAACCCCTACCTGCTCCTTGACAACCTGTCTCTGTACTGTCTAACCCTACCTGCTCCTTAATGACCTGTCTCTGTACTGTCTAACCCCTACCTGCTCCTTAATGACCTGTCTCTGTACTGTCTAACCCCTACCTGCTCCTTAATGACCTGTCTCTGTACTGTCTAACCCCTACCTGCTCCTTAATGACCTGTCTCTGTTCTGTCAAACCCCTACCTGCTCCTTAATGACCTGTCTCTGTACTGTCCAACCCCTACCTGCTCCTTAATGACCTGTTTCTGTACTGTCTAACCCCTACCTGCTCCTTACTGACCTGTCTCTGTACTGTCTAACCCTACCTGCTCCTTAATGACCTGTCTATGTACTGTCTAACCCTACCTGCTCCTTAATGACCTGTCTATGTACTGTCTAACCCCTACCTGCTCCTTAATGACCTGTCTGTACTGTCTAACCCCTACCTGCTCCTTAATGACCTGTCTCTGTACTGTCTAACCCCTACCTGCTCCTTAATGACCTGTCTCTGTTCTGTCAAACCCCTACCTGCTCCTTAATGACCTGTCTCTGTACTGTCCAACCCCTACCTGCTCCTTAATGACCTGTTTCTGTACTGTCTAACCCCTACCTGCTCCTTACTGACCTGTCTCTGTACTGTCTAACCCCTACCTGCTCCTTAATGACCTGTCTGTACTGTCTAACCCCTACCTGCTCCTTAATGACCTGTCTCTGTACTGTCTAACCCTACCTGCTCCTTAATGACCTGTCTATGTACTGTCTAACCCTACCTGCTCCTTAATGACCTGTCTATGTACTGTCTAACCCCTACCTGCTCCTTAATGACCTGTCTGTACTGTCTTACCCCTACCTGCTCCTTAATGACCTGTCTCTGTACTGTCTAACCCCTACCTGCTCCTTAATGACCTGTCTCTGTACTGTCCAACCCCTACCTGCTCCTTAATGACCTGTCTCTGTACTGTCCAACCCCTCCCTGCTCCTTAATGACCTGTCTCTGTATGGTCTAACCCCTACCTGCTCCTTAATGACCTGTCTCTGTACTGTCTAACCCCTACCTGCTCCTTAATGACCTGTCTCTGTACTGTCTAACCCCTACCTGCTCCTTAATGACCTGTCTTTGTACTGTCTAACCCCTACCTGCTCCTTAATGACCTGTCTCTGTACTGTCCAACCCCTACCTGCTCCTTAATGACCTGTCTCTGTACTGTCTAACCCCTACCTGCTCCTTAATGACCTGTCTCTGTACTGTCTAACCCCTACCTGCTCCTTAATGACCTGTCTCTGTTCTGTCAAACCCCTACCTGCTCCTTAATGACCTGTCTCTGTACTGTCCAACCCCTACCTGCTCCTTAATGACCTGTCTCTGTACTGTCTAACCCCTACCTGCTCCTTACTGACCTGTCTCTGTACTGTCTACCCCCTACCTGCTCCTTAATGACTTGTCTGTACTGTCTAACCCCTGCTCCTTAATGACCTGTCTCTGTACTGTCTAACCCCTACCTGCTCCTTAATGACCTGTCTCTGTTCTGTCAAACCCCTACCTGCTCCTTAATGACCTGTCTCTGTACTGTCCAACCCCTACCTGCTCCTTAATGACCTGTCTCTGTACTGTCTAACCCCTACCTGCTCCTTACTGACCTGTCTCTGTACTGTCTAACCCCTACCTGCTCCTTAATGACCTGTCTGTACTGTCTAACCCCTGCTCCTTAATGACCTGTCTCTGTACTGTCTAACCCCTACCTGCTCCTTAATGACCTGTCTCTGTACAGTCTAACCCCTACCCGCTCCTTAATGACCTGTCTCTGTGCTGTCTAACCCTACCTGCTCCTTAATGACCTGTCTCTGTACTGTCTAACCCCTACCTGCTCCTTAATGAACTGTCTCCATACAGTATAACCCCTACCTGCTCCTTACAGACCTGTCTCTGTATTGTCTAACCCCTACCTGCTCCTTAATGACCTGTCTCTGTACTGTCTAACCCCTACCTGCTCCTTAATGACCTGTCTCTGTACTGTCTAACCCCTACCTGCTCCTTAATGACCTGTCTCTGTACTGTCTAACCCCTACCTGCTCCTTAATGACCTGTCTCTGTACTGTCTAACCCCTACCTGCTCCTTAATGACCTGTCTCTGTTCTGTCAAACCCCTACCTGTTCCTTGATGACCTGTCTCTGTACTGTCCAACCCCTACCTGCTCCTTAATGACCTGTCTCTGTACTGTCTAACCCCTACCTGCTCCTTACGGACCTGTCTCTGTACTGTCTAACCCCTACCTGCTCCTTAATGACCTGTCTGTACTGTCTAACCCCTGCTCCTTAATGACCTGTCTCTGTACTGTCTAACCCCTACCTGCTCCTTAATGACCTGTCTCTGTACTGTCTAACCCCTACCTGCTCCTTAATGACCTGTCTCTGTACTGTCCAACCCATACCTGCTCCTTACTGACCTGTCTCTGTACTGTCTAACCCCTACCTGCTCCTTAATGACCTGTCTGTACTGTCTAACCCCTGCTCCTTAATGACCTGTCTCTGTACTGTCTAACCCCTACCTGCTCCTTAATGACCTGTCTCTGTACAGTCTAACCCCTACCCGCTCCTTAATGACCTGTCTCTGTGCTGTCTAACCCTACCTGCTCCTTAATGACCTGTCTCTGTACTGTCTAACCCCTACCTGCTCCTTAATGAACTGTCTCCATACAGTATAACCCCTACCTGCTCCTTACAGACCTGTCTCTGTACTGTCTAACCCCTACCTGCTCCTTAATGACCTGTCTCTGTACTGTCTAACCCCTACCTGCTCCTTAATGACCTGTCTCTGTACTGTCTAACCCAGGTTAGACAGTAGAAGACAGGTTAAAGGTGCCTTTAATGTAGAACTCTGTAAGGCATACCTATTTACAACAATAACGACATATAACACATACAAACTAAAGAGAGGTTTGTGGAATTTTGACGACTATGCTGACATTGAACTCCGCTTCATCCGGGTCATCTGGGCTCGTGCCCGCCACATACGCGCACGCGAGCCAGATCGCTTGGGAACCATTAGGCTTCAGACGTCATAAGGCCACGCCCACTCCCTCCAGGCCTTACAAAACGAAAGTAGTTCAATCCAGCGCCTATCCATCTATTTACTAACGTTTTTAACCCAGTGTTTTACAGAAAACGAACCATGAACCTCTTGATAAGATTCAAAGTTATGCATTTTTAAGATATATCACGGATCAGAGTTGAGTACAGCACCTTAGTCTTCTTCCTGCTGTAATGAAGTGAGCCAAACCAAAGCGTCCGACGCAACAAGGATATGATGTTGTAAACCAGCCAGTTGGACCAGTTTCTACTCCTCTCAGACAAACCTCTTATCGGCTGCTGATCCATGACCTCACTCGGTGATGCAGAACAATCGCTTTATTAAAAAGCATTCAGCTCGTCCGGGAGGACACGGCGTCAGTCAGGCACTGCTCGTCTTCACAGCGGGCGCCGTTTGCTGGAGCTTCTGCCTGGAGGCGGCCAGGAGGAGGACGGACGAGGGATCCGATTTGCCGAACGCTGGCCGGAGGAGGGCTTTGAAGGCACTGCGGAAGGGCGAGTAGCAGTGGTGGAGCAGGCTGTTTCCCCATGCGTTTACATCCATGTGTTCAAGGTATTTAGGTAGCACCTTCCTCAGAGACGCTCGGTAGAAGTCCCCAACCACGACGAAAGCGGCCCCTGGGAACTGGTCTTCCAGGTGCTGTCCCATACTGCAGATCACGTCTCCCCCATTGTTTCATACATCAACCAATAAGGAATAAAACTACTAGGGATGTTAGAGTCATAGATTAATTACCATTGTTTCATACATCAACCAATAAAGTATAAGGTTACTAGGGATGTTAGAGTCATAGATTAATTACCATTGTTTCATACATCAACCAATAAGGAATAAAACTACTAGGGATGTTAGAGTCATAGATTAATTACCATTGTTTCATACATCAACCAATAAAGTATAAGGTTACTAGGGATGTTAGAGTCATAGATTAATTACCATTGTTTCATACATCAACCAATAAAGTATAAGGTTACTAGGGATGTTAGAGTCATAGATTAATTACCATTGTTTCATACATCAACCAATAAAGTATAAGGTTACTAGGGGTGTAAGTCATACATTAATTACCATAGTTTCATGCATAAACCAACAATTTAATTCAATTTAATTTATAAATGTATTGCCTCATTTATTTTGTAGCCATATTTATTACATTTTGACTCAAATGGCATTCCATAGAATGCATTGCATAATCAGCCACCAATCAGTTCACTTTATAAATGTAAATGTAGTGTTAGTGTGAATGTGTTGTCGTAGCAGTAATTACTACTTTAATTTGAGTAGCAATATGGATGTTGTACAATATATTAATTGGATGAATATGCATGACGTATAATCAATGTATTACAGGAGTTTAGCTTGACATTAGCCAAGTTAAATTACAGAATTGAACTGCACAAAACAGGCTGAAAGTCACATTGTATAACTTTTATTCATAACAATATTTTTGTAAAGCATAGCACAGCAAACCATTCAGAGAGCAAGTGAAGAGGTGTGTGGAAAAACCAGTCCTTCCTAACCAGCTCTTTGTTATGGATACGAAACTAGGACCCAAACGCAAGACAAGGAAACCAACAGGGTGCGGGTTGAAAAAAGGGATTTATTGTCCAAGAGGTACAGGCAAGGGCAAGGCAGGCGGGTAGTCCAGCAGGCGGTAGGCAGGCGGGAAGTCAGGCAGGCAGACGGACGTAGGCAGGCGGGTGGTCGGGCAGGCGAGGTTCAGGAAACAAGGAAGGCAGGCAGGCAGGAACGAGGAACAGGAGCGGGAACAGGAACAGGAACGAGAGCGGGAACAAGAGCGGGAGCGGAACCCGTAACGGGAACAAGAACGGGAGTGGAACCCGAAAACAAAGAAGTGGCGGGGACGTAGTTATCTTGGGAGATAACAAACACTACGAACTAGCACTGGCTCTGTGGGGAGCCAGTGCTTAAGTACAGAGGGGGGTGATTCGTGAATTGTTAGCAGGAGTGTAGACCGGAGTGCACGTGGTGGCTAATTGACGAGAGGTAAACAAAGAGCACATGGTGTAGTGCTGCCACTAGATGGTGGAGTTTGACAGAAACGGAGAGGGTCACATGACAGTACCCCCCCATCAACGGACGCCTCCAGGCGGACGCACGACGAGGGAGGGTGCTGCGGTGGGAATCGCAGGTTAGGGAGGGGTCCAGGGAGCGACTCCGAAAAATAAAATAAAAATAAACAGGCTTGCTCCCCAGGTCCGTAGCCCTCCCAGCCTACCGGAGACTGGTTTCGTCGGCCGCGACGACGCACATCCAGGAGGCGTCCGGCCCGAGAACGCCGGGATGCTGTCAATCACCCGGGGAAGTGACGGAGCCGGGGACGGAAGAGACAGCGGACTAAGGGACTGGGGCTTTTTCACGGCGGATAACCGTGGGATCGGTAGACGGCCAGGAGGCCGCTGGGGCTTGGGCTCAGGGTCGGGAGACAACTGCTGCTGGGGCTCAGAGTCAGGAAGAGGCTGGGGCTTGGGACTAGGAGGACACTGGGACTTGGGACTAAGAGGTAACTCCTGCTGGCGCTGGGGCTCAGGGCCAGGAGGCAACTGCTGCTGGGACTCAGGAAGAGGCTGGGGCTTGGGACTAGGAGGACACTGGGGCTTGGGACTAAGAGGCAACTGCTGCTGGCGCTGGAGCTCAGGGCCAGGAGGCAACTGTTGCTGGGACTGGAACTCAGGAACTGGAGACAACTGGGGCTTGGGACCAGGAGGCAACTGCTGCTGGCGCTGGAGCTTGGGACCAGGAGGCAACTGCTGCTGGCGCTGGAGCTCGGGACCAGGAGGCAACTGCTGCTGGAGCTCGGGACCAGGAGGCAACTGCTGCTGGAGTTCAGGGCCAAGAGGCAACTGCTGCTGGAGCTGAGGGCCAAGAGGCAACTGCTGCTGGAGCTCAGGGCCAAGAGGCAACTGCTGCTGGAGCTCAGGGCCAAGAGGCAACTGTTGCTGGGACTGGAACACAGGAACTGGAGACAACTGGGGCTTGGGACCAGAAGGGAACTGCTGCTTGGGCTCAGGAGGACACTGGGGCTTGGACTCGGGACCAGGAGACAACTGGGGCTTGGACTCGGGACCAGGAGACAACTGGGGCTTGGACTCGGGACCAGGAGACAACTGGGGCTTGGACTCGGGACCAGAAGACAACTGGGGCTTGGACTCGGAACCAGGAGACAACTGGGGCTTGGACTCGGGACCAGGAGACAACTGGGGCTTGGACTCGGGACCAGGAGACAACTGGGGCTTGGACTCGGGACCAGGAGACAACTGGGGCTTGGACTCGGGACCAGGAGACAACTGGGGCTTGGACTCGGGACCAGGAGACAACTGGGGCTTGGACTCGGGACCAGGAGACAACTGGGGCTTGGACTCGGGACCAGGAGACAACTGGGGCTTGGACTCGGGACCAGGAGACAACTGGGGCTTGGACTCGGGACCAGGAGACAACTGGGGCTTGGACTCGGGACCAGGAGACAACTGGGGCTTGGACTCGGGACCAGGAGACAACTGGGGCTTGGACTCAGGACCAGGAGACAACTGGGGCTTCGGACCAGGAGGCAACAGCTGTTGGCGCTGGGGCTCAGGGCCAGGACACAGCTGGGGCTTAAGACTAGGAGGCAACTGGGGCTGGCGCTGGGGTTCTGGGCCAGGACACAGCTGGGGCTTGGGACTAGGAGACAACTGGCGCTGGAGCTCATAGCCAGGAGGAAGCTGCTGCTGGCGCTGGGGCTCAGGGCCAGGATACAGCTGGGGCTTGGGACTAGGAGGCAACTGGTGCTGGCGCTGGGGCTCAGGGCCAGGAGGCAGCTGTTGCTGGGGCTTGAGACTAGGAGGAAGCTGCTGCTGGCGCTGGGGCTCAGGGCCAGGATACAGCTGGGGCTTGGGACTAGGAGACAACTGGGGCTGGCGCTGGGGCTCAGGGCCAGGAGGAAGCTGCTGCTGGCGCTGGGGCTCAGGGCCAGGATACAGCTGGGGCTTGGGACTAGGAGGCAACTGCTGCTGGCGCTGGGGCTCAGGGCCAGGAGGCAGCTGTTGCTGGGACTCAGGAGGCCGCTGGAGCTTGGGCCTTTTCCCGGGGGAGTCCAGCTGAACTGGTAGCCGGCGCTTGCGGCCAGGAGTTCGCTGGGGCTTGGGAACAGGTGACCGCAGTTGCAGCGGAGCTGGTGGCCACGAGACTGCGGCTGCAGCGGGGGTTGGCGCCGGGAGGGATTAAAAGACCGAGGTGAAGAAGGCGGCGGAGAAGCGGGGAAGAGAGAGAGGGAAGCCAAGGGCGAGCGGCGGTCGCGCTCGATGTAAGCCGCCCTAAACTTCTGGATGTGAGCCGACATCTCCTGCAGAAGCTGTTCATTAGAGGCAGTAAAGTCAATAGATATTCCCAGGCGGGAATAAATCTGGCGTAAGGAATCCATGTCTGCTGGGTCCAACTTGGCTAGTTCGTACTGTTATGGATACGAAACTAGGACCCAAACGCAAGACAAGGAAACCAACAGGGTGCGGGTTGAAAAAAGGGATTTATTGTCCAAGAGATACAGGCAAGGGCAAGGCAGGCGGGTAGTCCAGCAGGCGGTAGGCAGGCGGGAAGTCAGGCAGGCAGAAGGACGTAGGCAGGCGGGTGGTCGGGCAGGCGAGGTTCAGGAAACAAGGAAGGCAGGCAGGCAGGAACGAGGAACAGGAGCGGGAACAGGAACAGGAACGAGAGCGGGAACAAGAACGGGAGCGGAACCCGTAACGGGAACAAGAACGGGAGTGGAACCCGAAAACAAAGAAGTGGCGGGGACGTAGTTATCTTGGGAGATAACAAACACTACGAACTAGCACTGGCTCTGTGGGGAGCCAGTGCTTAAGTACAGAGGGGGGTGATTCGTGAATTGTTAGCAGAATAGAGACCGGAGTGCACGTGGTGGCTAATTGACGAGAGGTAAACAAAGAGCACATGGTGTAGTGGCACCGGCTGACACTAGATGGTGGAGTTTGACAGAAACGGAGAGGGTCACATAACACTCTTTCCCTGACTCTAAACCCTGACGCTCAACCCTAACGCTGAACCCTCTGCAGGGCAAGAAAACACTCCTTCATAGTAAAGGTTCGAACCCTGGAGAAGGAACGCAGAGGAACAGGAAGGACTAGAGAGAAGTGAAGCTGTGAGGTTAGTTAGTAGACAGACATGAGGGAAAGGCAAACAGCTGAGTAGTGTGGAAGCACATGGGTACATGTTATTCACACTGGAGTTCATGAATCCATCAGCCTCAGACTGCTGACTTGAAGAAGCTCAGCAGTTCTTCTTGAGGACGATGCTCAGATTAACTGAGGAGACGGTGACCAGCAGGATGTCAGGATACAGGTGGGATTCAGCTCAGGTGTGTCTGCCCCAGACCAAACAGGATTCCATCAGCATCTTAACACAATGGATGACACATTAAGTCATAGATTAATGACATAATGCGCACAATGCAAAGAAGCAGAGGTTCCTTCTTCTTCAGCTCAGCACCAGCGCCTCAAACACAGAGCTCTGTGTGTTTCAACATGTATGCTCAGGGTCCTATTAGACGCCACGGGGTAGGTGGTGTATCAACCAGCCTGCAGGGCTCATCTCTGGAGGAACGCCAATAGCTGGGATCCGTTTACTGTCGGGCTGATTATAGTTCTCTCCATATTCTGTCACTCATTGGGCATACAAGTCGGGATAAGGAAATGCACTCGCTGGTATCCTGATTCTTAATGTTGGTGTAGACGAAGCCTCTGTTGTGCTTTTTATTTAGTGAACCCCCAACCTTAAAGATGAAACTGATCCTGAACAAACGAGAACATTCAGTTGATCCACTGAGTTGTTTATTAGCATTATGCTTTATTCACCAATACAACAGAGAAATAGTCCCTTACATGGACACAATAAACACAAGGACTAAAACAATAGAAGCAGCAGACATTACTAATCAAACAGGTGTGCACATATCTTTAATAACTGAACATGTTCTGCTGCTGTGTTGTTCCCAACAGAACACAAGGAATCAATATTCAGTTTAAAGTAATTCACAACATGATCAATAGCTTTTCATAGACCGCTTGCATTATGAATATAATATTAAATCTGCTTTAAATCAGGTTCCATGTTAGTTTTCTCAAAATACAATCTGATTTCAGAGCCCTTTAGTATGAAACGGTTAATGTCTGAAAATATACAAAATATTGTAGTATAAATACGTTTTGATTTATGATCAATCAATATTCAAAATCCATTTGTCATTATTAATATAGTCTTTGCAAAACCTGCTTAGTTTACCCTATGGAAGATCTTAAGTCTCTTCCTTTCATGGTTTATCAAGATCAACTTTTCAGAAGCCCAATAAAATGTAGCATTTGGAGTATAGTTGAGTACATGTATTTACATCAACAAAACTGTGTGTTCGTGTGTGTGTATTTTCATATAGGTGTGTGTGTGTGTGTATAAGCGTGTATATTTATGTCTGTGTGTGTGATTGTGTGTTGCTACAACCGACAGAGAGACACTGAGGCACCATAACCCCATAACCCAAACCCAGGGAGGAGGTCCTCCTGGGTGAAGGTGGACTGGAAGGTGTGGATGTTTGTCAATGTGTCTGAGGACCCTCCTACATCTGGGGACACTCTGTAGAAGGACAGAGTGCCAGCAGGCCGGTCCAGATACACTCCTACTCTGTTAGAGCCAGGGGGGGGGAGACGTATGTCTGTTCTACTACCATTGTACCAGGCAGAGAAACCACCATCATAACAATGAAGTCTCCAGGACTTGTTGTTCCCTCCAAGCCTGCTGTCATCACCCCCTCCTCTCCTTGTGATTCCTCTGTATGTCACTCCTATAGAAACTCGTCCTTCCCTCTCTACCTCCCAGTAACAGCGGCCAGTCAGACCCTCTCTACACAACACCTGGTACCAGTAGTTAAATCTCTCTGGGTGATGAGGATATGACTGGTACTCTCCAACCCAAGTCACCTTTCTGTTGTCCTCAGACAGAGAGAGTTCTCTGTAGGCTGTGTTTGGGTCCAGTGTGAGTTCACAGGCATCTGACGGGAGAACAAGACATGATTAGCTGCTGAACCATTCTTCATCATCATCATCACTAGTACTGTTGTCTTGCATACTTCTTATTCCTGTCCTTTTTCACGTGCCATCTACTCTACAAACATTAACATAGAAAGACTAAATAATGTCGTATGATTGGTACTATAGTGGATTAGTGTGCCTTGACTTTTACATAATTAAAGTTAATAGCAAATCCCATGTGTGTGTGAGTGGCTGTCCCAGTAAAAATATTGAACCCTAGAAAAATGTATAAACTGCATCTTTACACTACATACACATATTATACATCAACATGTCCAGCAAATGAGATGATTGCTCCTATGGAGTATCGTAGCTATAGTCTTCATACTTTCAAGATATTCCACTTTGAAAGGTTCCAATACACATCCATTGTAATCCACCTGTGTAGACAACAGACTGAACCAGCTGAGCTCACAGACAGGCTGGAAATTAACTGTTGGTACCATAGAACTGGTTCATACATACACATGTACACATACATACATACACATACATACACATGTACACATACATAATACACATACATACACATGTACACATACAAAATACACATACATCAACAAACTGAAACATAGCTACACATACATAGACATGTACACATACATACTAAACATACATAAACACACTGAAACATAGCTACACATACGTACACACAAGTCCACATCTGAATGAACAGACGTCACCTCCTGCTGTGTGGATGGACTTTCCATCTCAATAGTTAGTGTGTGTTGTGATGAATCTAACTAAACGGATACTTACACTTCTTTAGAGCTGGTTTCAGCCTCCACACTCCACCATGCTCCACCCTGGTGGGGAAACAAAGTGAGAGCAGCATGTTGAAACATTCACCTTCACTTTCTACACAACATGAGTTCCAGCTGCGTTTTCAAACCACTTCATCTAGCAGCTGGTTGAATCCTTGTAGGAGACATTGTCCCTGAGTGGTGAGCTGTCCTCTCCATACCTGAGAGTGTCCAGTCTCCAGCGTGGATCCTCCAGTCCAGCAGAGAGCAGCGTAACTCCTGAGTCTCCTGGGTGATTGTAGCTCAGGTCCAGCTCTCTCAGATGGGAGGGGTTGGAGCTCAGAGCTGAGGCCAGAGAAGCACAGCCTTCCTGTGTGACCAGGCAGCCAGACAAGCTACACACACACACACACACACACACACACACACACACACACACACACACACACACACACACACACACACACACACACACACACACACACACACACACACACAGAGTGGTGGGAAAATGACTCAAGGGCCATCCTGAGGTCAGCTTGCTAAAACTAATTAATTCCGATATGCACACTACGAACCTCTGTCTTTTTCAACTTCCTACCTCCCCACAGATGCCCATTTATCTTGCATTCCTGCATGGTGCTCTGTTCCCATATGAGCAAACTCCCTTTTTCTATAACACTGTATCTGTGCCTGACCTTGAATGTATACTCCCTTCCTAAACCAGGCGTCCAGCTTTAATTGGGCATCGAACCTATTATAGACAGTCCAATGGCGCCATCTAGTGTCATATCTGACATACTGTTTACCCGACTGTATAAAAAGGCGTCCCTCCTGTCTTCGGGGCGCCCTTTCTCGAGAACTCTGCTCTATGTGGAGTTGCCTTTGAAACGGTGTCTTTTATGTGCTGCACCATATGAAATAAATCAACTACGGATATCCATTTGTCTTAGCCTTTAATCGAGCCAGCCACCAGTCATCAAATTTTCTACAACAATTTGGCGTCACGAACAGGATCCCGAGGTTGATCGTCGGAAGGAAGGAAAGACGGGACGGAGGGGAGAGTTGCACTCCACGGAAAAACGTGTCTCTACCACCGAGCATTAAGTCGAGTGACGAGAGGACCACGTCCCTGATCTCCGTATGACTGTCGCCACCGGGATTCAACGAACTCAAAACAAAACTCACGGTGGGCTGTTTGGAAGGCTAACACAATTTTGTTTAAATAATAGAGAGTACAGCGGTGCGGTAGCTGGAAATCTGGGACTACAGCGGTGCGGTTGCTGTAGGGAAATAATAGAGAGTACAGCGGTGCGGTAGCTGGAAATCTGGGACTACAGCGGTGCGGTTGCTGTAGGGAAATAATAGAGAGTACAGCGGTGCGGTAGCTGGAAATCGGGGACTACAGCGGTGCGGTAGCTGTAGGGTTAATATTGTCATAAAAGTAGTTATTGTCAACTCAAAAGTGGTGAAACATTATCCGGATTAATATTATCTCACTAACGTTATTGTTGCAACTGTTTTCTTTTATTATTATTCCATTTTATTTTTATCTTGTTTTATTTTCTTATATAAACGTATTATCATTTTGGTTATTAAAAGAGATAAATAAAATATGGGTAATAACAAGGGTAAGCCACGAGTGGCTTCAAGTGACATCGAGGTGTTTATAAAAAAAAAAAAAAAAAAAAGTACGGACCACCTGAAATTGCGCATGTGGAACATTGGTATAAACATTGTGGTTTTCCCCAAGGGAGAAGTCTATCAGTAAATCAAATTAGATAATAAATTCGGGGCGGATAAGACAAAATTACTGAAAAAGACATTATTGACTTCGGGGAGCGTGACTATTTTTGACAGTCAAGCAAACGGTCTAAAATTTTGGAAAACTGAAGCAGAACCTAGAGAGAGGAAAAGAGCAGGGAAAGAAATAGCGAAGTACAGTGACCCACCCATTGTTACTACCCCTACGTTTCTGAAGGTACGCCCGGACCTCGACGCGTGTCCACCACCCGCTGCCCGGAACCAGGCCCGACCAGAGCAACCACCACCCTCCACCCCAGCCGGAGAAACATCTCGGTCCATCTACCCTCCCTTGGCATCCCTCCAACTGGCCGGAGATCTTCCCAGAGAGGGAGGAGCACCCTCAGCCCATCGGACGGTTCTCAGAGACAGACGCCCTGCCACTGTTAGTGCGCCTCCGGACTACTCTCCCCAACCGACCAACAAACACGAACAGTGGCCCCGACATCAAAAGAGGGGGGCCACCGGGAGACTCATATGGTCCACAACGTGGGGGCACACGGCCACACGGCAGGAAAACCAAAGGCTATCAAGGGACCGGTATGAGAAACCAAAGGTGCTTTAACTGTGGAGCCGGTCACCATTGGATGAGAGACTGCCCACGGCCAAGAAGGGAGAACCAGGGAAATGGCTGGGGGAGACGAGGACCACAAGAACCGGATAGTTGTACTGGCGGACGGGTGGGCATGCGGAGAGGCGACGGAGCGACCGGACGACAACGAACCGAAAGGCGGTAACAAACACCCACACGCACACCGCAATGAAGAACTGCTTGCTAAAACCACACACACCCTAACCCACTGACAACACCCACTGACATGCATACACAGATTGTTAGAACGATAGAAAGGATTGAGGAAAGTAGCCAAGAGAGAGAGGGACATAGAGCAGGATATTAGATGAACATACAGGGGAGAGTTAAAATACAAAGTTCCTCTGCCTCCGTCATAAAAGATTGGGGCAGATATCACCACTGCCGCTTGACCACAGAAGTCCAGGGGTCAACCAGCGCTGGGGACTCTTCGGAGTTCAGGGAAATTCCCACCTCACCAAAGCGAGGTAGTGGGACCCGCCCTAAAGGACCCTGAGGGAGCGCGGTAGTGGATATACTGTCCAATAAACCTGATGAAGTCTTAGTTAATCCAACAGGTTCTGAGTAATGGTCTATAACTATTGTCTATGTGTTTAGAGCTAGCTTGTCGGGCCCAAATGTCTGTCTGTGTGTTTTATGCGGTCTGTGCATCTTGCCACGAGTGGCCTAGATACTGGTTGAGTTGTAAGCACCAGTGTTAGAAAATTGGGATGGTTGAATTAGCCATGGAGGTTAACTACTAAAATGACAACATAGGCAAAAAATAAAAAATAAAAAAGAAACCTTCCTGAGGGGCTACGAATATAAATTATATTAAAGGTTATAAAATAATATTGAGATAACAATTGAGAGACAAGTACTAAATTAACAAGGATCCAAATGTTAAATCATGTTGTCTACAATGGAATACTGGGGGTTTGGAAAAGAAAGAAAGAACATGGAGTGAGGAAAAAGCCATGTGAGAGTTTGTGTGTGTGAGCCTGAGCCTGTCTTCTTGTGTGTGTGTGTGTGTTAGGGCCCCTGAGATAAGGGAGGCTACTCCCACACTCAGAGTGGTAGACTACACGAGAGAGGTCTGAAATCTGACTTCAGATGAAACAATAGGGCTAATAAGGATATGGCTTTTACTATAATTGCTTTCGATTACAATTACGTTTGTATCTAACAATTACTAACTTGTTACAAGTCAGTCAGATGATCATATTACGACTAAATTCGTCTTTTACATTTTTGTCTTCCTATGTTAATAGTTGCCATTCATGCATGATGCCTGCACGTCCCAATTGCATGTTCTCCCACAGCTCGAGACCACCACTACCATGGCTAGAGACGTGACCGCGACCATGACCTCGACCATCCACCCTGACTTATGAGACGTACCCACACGACTGTGGGCGACCAGCAAATATGATGTTGGCTTAGTTAAAAATCCACAGCCTGTTGTGGTTAAGCCTAGCATCACTTCAGTTACAGCAGGGCTCTGCATTGTTACAGTATGTTGTTGATCTGTTGGTTTGTTTCCCAACTAAGGACCAGTGTCGCAGTAATTCTCTGCGATTCTTACACCATCTGGCGTCTGAGGGACACAAAGCCAGCCTCTCGAAGCTCCAGTGGGACTGCCAGGATGTTGTTTTCCTAGGCCACAACCTAACACCAGAGGGCAAAGCCCTCTCATCCAAGCGTGTGGAGGCCATTGCCAATATCCCACGGCCAGTGAATAAAAAACAGGTCTTGTCCTTTCTTGGTATGTGTTCTTGTTGCAGAACGTTCATTCCCAACTACTCACTCCTGGAGGGTCCCCTATCGACTATCGTCCATGGCAAGGGACTCCAGGCTTCGGACCACGTGATCTGGTCTGCGGAAGCAGCACAAGCATTCAGGGGTCTCAAGCTGGAGCTCCAGCGCGCCCCAACGCTTGGCCTTCCAGACCCAACGCGACCCTTTACCCAGACCGTAGATGAGAGAGGGGGATGCATGACGTCAGTCCTCCTCCAACAACATGGGAACAGGTTGTCTATTTCTCCTTTAAATAGACCCAGTAGCAGCAGGGCTGCCCCATTGCTTAGGAGCAGTGGCGGCGGCGGCGGAAAAAGCTGTCATGGCGTCGAAAGACTTGGTGGGGTACGGCGACCTCATACTGCTCGTTCCACACGCGGTCTCTATGATCCTATTGGAACAGAAAACTTCCCATTTATCTGCAGCACGATGGTTGAAATATCATACCATCCTCCTTGACCTGCTCCACATACATGTCAGACACTGCAATGTTCTCAATCCAGCTACCCTGCTCCCTATTGAGGGAGCGGGCGAGCCACGCCACTGTTTAGCTAAATTGCAGTTGGTATGTAAGCCACGTCCTGATCTAGGGGAGGTTCCCCTTCCTGACCCCGTCTTCTACGTAGACGGCTCCACATCCAGAGACCCGGGAACAGGTTTGACGCGCGCTGGTTATCATTTTTATTTATTTTTTATTTATTTGTTTCTGTGGTATCTGATTTTGAGACGATTTGTTCTGACTCTCTCCCCTCTCACTATTCTGCGCAGGCTGCTGAACTCTTCGCCCTCACCGAAGCCTGCCGAGCAACAGTGGGCGCCACTGTTACCATCTACACTGACTCCCAGTACACGTTCGGCGTCGTCCGTGACTTCGGGGCCCTCTGGCGGCACAGGGGGTTCCTCACATCATCTGGCAAACACATTTTACACCATGACAAAATATCTACATTACTCGATGCCATCCTCCTGCCCACCCAAATTGCAGTTGTTAAATGCTCAGCA
Source organism: Lota lota (assembly GCA_026745465.1). Classification (NCBI taxonomy): domain Eukaryota; kingdom Metazoa; phylum Chordata; class Actinopteri; order Gadiformes; family Lotidae; genus Lota; species Lota lota. Next base: position 119,122 of record JACYXH010000678.1, on the reverse strand, counting down.
CATACGGGCGGTACCGACACTGTGTCCCTAGGTAATGACCGGGCAGAGGAAGCAGCAAAGGCCGCGGCTACCCGACCTCCACCTGCTCACATCACACTCGTTTCTACCCCGGTCGATCATGTAGCAACATCCGTCGCAGAGGTCCAGGACCTCTCCACATCAGACGAGCATGCGCAGTGGCACAAAAGGGGTCGGTGTTTTTCTTTTTTGTCGACGGCCACTAGAAAGGCCAACAGGGAACCCATGCCTCCCGGTGGCCATGTTCCCCACCTATGCTAAATTGACACATGGGCTAGACCACGCGTCAAAAGGGGGGATGATAGATCTTATCCAACAGGATTGGTACAACACCATAGGTTTTTTTTCACATACGCACACAGATACTGTCAGGCATGCGTCATTTGCGCCAATCATAACGTAGGCCGAGGACAGAGAGTCGAACACGCAGCACACGACATCCCAACACACCCATTCGAACACGTCATGATGGATTTTGTCGAACTAGGACCATCGGAAGGCAAACGCTATTGCCTTGTGATGGCCGACATGTGGTCTAAATGGGTCAAGGCGTTCCCTGCCTCAAAGGCAACGGCAGGAATAGTTGCAAAAGCATTACTAATGTTGACCAAAAATAGAGGCTAAAAGGACTAAAGCGAGAGGACTTCGAGTCGGAAAAGCCGTCGGTCTTTAGACCATTTATTTAACAGACGAGTTATTTAACAGACAAGTTATTTAACAGACGAGTTATTTCACAGACGGTTATTACAGACGGTTATTACAAGCAGTAAATTATTGAAATATCATACGATACCGATCCCCGCTCCCAGCCGTAACAAACAAAACAAAAACAAAAAAGCGAGAGCTGGGAGCATGCCGGGGGATACCTGGGAGCGCGCCGGGAGAGAGAGATCGATCTTTGGTGCGTGGTTCCTTTGTCCCTGGGGGCTCCGCCCTGGGCGTGTGGGGGGGGGGGGCAGGATTGGTTACTGGGCGGTTACAATAGAGGCATGATTGGTCCCTCCGCTGTTGTTGGACACGCCCTTTGTTTCAAACACGGGCGCGCTCTGTGCGTCATGGTTCCTGGTTCAGGGCCTCATGGCTAAGCGTATCCTGCCAGGTCCCAGTACATTTTATTTCTCTACATATCCCTCTCAAGTCATTTCCTTAATGACTTCTCAATACTGAATGGTCGCGAGATACAGCGGTAACAGCATAAGGCCCAGTGGCATACAGTCGCAAAATACAGCAGTAATATCATAAGGCACAGTGGCATACAGTCGCGAAATACAGCAGTAACATCATAAGGCACAGTGGCATACGGTCGCGAAATACAGCAGTAACAGCAGAAGGCCTCAGGCCTTGGGGTGTCGTCAGGGGAGGGGTGGCGGACGATGTTCACCCCATTATAGTCCCATTTATTATCCCGACACCCGCCGGGGCCTGTTGTCCTACACAGTACGGTGGTGTGAGGTAGGTAACCTGAGCATTCTATTAGTCGGAGTATCTCCCAGTCATCAACAGGACATCCCATCATGCATCGCACCATCCCGATTTGCCGGCTGGGACCCCTCCCCTGTTCCCCAACCGGCGGCCTGGTTGGTCCTGGGACTCACACAAATGCACACAAATCCATACCCGCTATGCACGGCGGGCGAAACGCCACAGTCAATTACATCACACAGGTTGAAGGTGAACACAGGTTTGGATCCCAAAGTGTAAACTAGGCTCATCCCCCGTATCGGGTAAGGCATGTGTCTGTATGTCCTGTCGTGGGGGCGGAGCCACTCCGTCGCCACGTGTGGGGTCTTGTGGAGATGGAGGGGGGAGCATACGACCTGCTCGTGGGGGCCGGCGTTGGGGAGTCGTCCGGCCTTGGGACATGGTGGCCGGAGCTCCAGGAGGCGGTGGGGAGGAGGCCCCCTATCAGGGCGCTTCCCAGTGTCAGTAGGCCGATGGCCACCCATTTATGTCGGGGAGACCTGCCCGGGCGGTCTCTGGCTGGGCGGGGTGGTAGAGCCTGGTGGGGCAACATTTTGTGGGTTGGCTCCTCGGCAGGTCGAGAGGTGGTGCCACCGGGCTCCGGCTTTGCCCTCCACTGAGACAGAGAAAGGAGTGCACAATACCACCTTAAATGGGCCTTCCCAGCGGCTCTGGGGGTGCTTCCTCTTGTGTCTCCTCATCCACACCCAGTCCCCTGGATGGAGGGGAGGCCCCGGAACCGGGGCAGGATCTGTGGTGTTCTGTGAATACATGCCCCGGGAAGACTCAGTTAGGTGCCAACAATAGTCATGTATTAGTTCAGTCAGTGTGTCAGGTAGGGGGCCGGTTGGCGGGTCATAGGGACCCGGCATGGGCCGCCCCGTAACTAGCTCGAAGGGCGTCAGGCCCGTTCTGGCGCTGGGGCTGTTCCTAAGGGTCATGAGAGCTATGGGGAGGGCTGTAACCCAGTTACATTTCTTGACGTTTGACATGCCCTGGATTTCTGTTTTGAGGGCCGTGGCCATGAGGACCACGGTGGGAATGTCTTGGGCCACAGTCTTGGCGATGATGGCCTTGATGGATTGGTTTCCTCTTTCCACCAGTCCCTGGGACTGGGGGTGATATACTGAGCCGAATCGATGGGAGATCCCTAAGAAGGCTTCTATAGCTGCTAGGTTCTTGTTGCTAAAGTGGGAACCATTGTCTGAGGTGACTGTTTTGGGATAACCCCAGCGGGGGATGTGGACTTCGGTCAGCCATTTGATGACCGTGGCTGTGTCTTCCTTTTTTGCAGGGATGGCCTCGACCCATCTGGAGAATCTGTCCACTGCCACTAACAGATAGCGGTAGCCATTGACACGGGTTCCCATGTCCGTGTAGTCAATGCAAATCTCCGAGAACGGTAAGGGAGGGACGGGGTACTGGCCGTGCCCCACAGGGTACCCTTTCCTTGGGTTGTGTTGTTGGCAGGTCTGACAGGACGAGGTGTACTCCTTAATGGTGGGCTTCATTTGGGGAAACCACCATCGCTGCTGGAGCTTCTTGTGGATGATGTCCGCCCCCTGGTGTCCCACCAGGTGGGTGGTGTGGATTAGGAGCGAGGCGGCCCGGATGGACAGGGCTGGTTGGTTGTTGGGGTGGGTCCAGATGCCGTCTTTGTTTCTCCGACAGCCGTCGAGATACCAAGCATTGACTTCTAGGTTTGAGGCTTGGGCTTGCATGTCATGGAGGTTGGAGAGCATATCCTTGAGGCAGGGGGAAGTGGGGGGCACTGGTGCGCAGTCGAGGACACACATGGGGTGGTATCCTCCAGCTAGTTTGGCCGCTTCGTCGGCAGCCTGGTTGCCGGCCGCAACGGGGGTCTGGGTTTTGTGGTGTCCGGCGCACTTCATGATGGCCACTTGCTTAGGGAGGTGGATCGAGGTCATCAACCTCATTATCAGGTCGGGGTGTTTGACGGGATGTCCGGCCGTGGTTTTCAGTTGCCGATTGACGGCTTGCGAGGCATTCAGGTGGGCCATTTCGTAGACATAGTTGCTGTCGGTCCATATGTTGACAGTCTGCCCTTCTGCTTCTTCCAACGCTTCCACCAGGGCGCGTAGCTCCGCACGTTGGGCGGAGGGTTTCTCCGGGATGATCCCTTGTCGTCGGGTCTGGTGGGCGCCAGCGGAGTCCTGTTCCACTACGGCCCATGAGGCGACGTTCTCGCCTTGGGGGTTTTTGTAGCAGCATCCGTCGGTGTACAGGTGCCGGCTGTCCGGGTGGGGCTCAGCTCCGAGGTCCGGGCGGGCCCTTAGTTGCTCCCTGATCCGTTGTTGGCAGTCATGGGGGTCCCCCCCATGGCTCTGAGCCATATGCTCGGCCATGTTAGGGGTGTCGGTGGCGTAGGAGACGTGGGGAGCGGTGAGCTCGGTGTATTGCCTGGTCTGTCGGAGGTAGTTGCTGATGGCGAACTGTTGTGAGTCCACCGCTGCTTTGATGCCGTGAGTGGTGTGCACGATAGTGGGGTGGTGCATCACCACATGGGCCGTTTTCAGGAGGGCCATGGCTATGGCTGCCATGTGTCGGGCACATGTCGGCTGTCCTCGTACTGGTGGGTCGAGGCGGCCACTGTAGTACATCAGTACTCGTCGTTTGCCTGGGAGGGTCTGGTAGAGGACTGCACTCACATAGGTGTCTTTTTCCATGACATCTAGGTGGAAGGGCGCGGTGTAATCCGGGGCATGGAGTGCGGCTGCCTGGGACAGGTCTCGTTTCAGTTGGTCGAAGGCCGTCTCTGCCTCGGGCGTCCAGTCCATCCTGTGGCCGAGGTTTCGGGCTCCTTGTTCAGTGATGAGGTCCCTCAGTGCTTGGGTCTTTTCCGTGAACTCAGGGATGTAGTTCCGGCTGTAATTAGTCAATCCGAGGTACGCCATCATTTCCTTGACCGTGGTGGGCTTCGGGTAGCTGAGGATGGCGTCTTTCGTGGTTGACGACATTTCCCGTCGGTCGGGACCTATTCGGCGTCCCAGGAAATCCACGGCTGGGAGAATCGCCTGTAGCTTTGCTCGTTTGACCTTATACCCTTTGTGGGCTAGGGTTTTGAGAACATCGTAGGTTGCTTGAATGCATTCTTCTTTTGTTCTGGCCGCGATGAGGATGTCGTCCATGTACTGTACCAGTAGGGTGTCTCCAGGGAGGGGAACATTTTTGAGGTCTCTTTTTACGCAGTCATTGAAAATGGTGGGGGTGGATCTGTAGCCTTGTGGGCATCTGGTATACATCAGGCGTTCGTGGTTCCAGGTGAATGCGAAGATCTCCCGGGAGTCGGGGTGGAGGGGGAGGCAGAAAAAGGCGTTGGCCAGGTCTATGGCCGTGAACCATTGGTGGTCGGGGTCTACTCCGTGGAGGGCCACCAGGGGGTTGGGGACCCTCTCAGGGGGTCCATCAGTTCGGGTGTTGATCTCTCGGAGGTCGTGGGCCATACGATACGTCCTTCCGTCCGCCTTGAGCACAGGTAGGATGGGCGTATTCCATGGTCCGGTGGCAGGGATCAGCACACCGGCTTCCTTAAGTCCTTGGATTGTTTTCGTGATGCCGTCCGCTGCGGCCTTTTTCACTCGGTATTGGGGTGTCCAGGCGGGGCTGGCTCCTGGTTTCAGGGGTATGTGAATCTCATGCTGGGGGGTTAGTCCCATGTCGTAGGGCCCAGTTGCCCACAGGCTGGCTGGCAACCGGTCAAGGAGGTTGGTGACTTGAGGGTCTGGCGGGGGCTGTTTGTCTGGCTCGGGACTCATCATTCGAGTGACTGCGCGTTTCTCCGCTATAGTCCATGCGGAGGCGAGGGGCGTGGGGATCCGGTGCAGCTGGGTCCCTTCTGACCATTCCAGCCCCGAACGTTGGGCCGGGCGCCAGTCCGAAGCCATCCTCCCTCTCAGTGTCATCGGTCCCAGTTCCTTGGCGTGGTGGTGGGCCCCGACCGCGAGGGTCAGGTGGGGGGTGGCGTGGTCTCCGAGTCTGTACCAGTAGAGTTGGTCTCCGTTCAGGTAGGTGGCGCTCGCGACTCCTTCTTTTCCTATGTAGATGTCCTGGTATTCCACCCGGAGTCCTTTTTGCTCCATGAGGTGGTTCCACTCGGTATCATAAAGTTCATCGGGGGTCTTCAGCACGTTGAGGGTAGTGTGGGGTTGGTCGGGCGGCGGGTAGTAACCCCCGGTGGCATCTATCCAGGGTTTCCATACCCGGAAGATCTCATGGATGGAGGGGTTGTCGGGAGTTGGCGCTACTTCCCTTAGCCAATAGATGTCTATGTTGGCCTCTTGGGGAGGTGGAGGGGCCTGCAGGACCATGAGATGGTTGGGGTCTTTGGGGTCTGGGCAGATGGTGATTCCGTCTGTGGAGCAGTGGATGGTGCATTTGAGGGTCCCCAGGAGGTCTCGTCCTAAGAGGGGGTGGGGGCATTTGGAGGTATACAGGAACTGGTGGTAGCCCCGGTGGCCTAATATCTCGATGAGGAGGGGGATGGTGAATCGGTGGGTCTGGGGGTTGCCTTCAAATCCCATAGTTTTGAGGGTGCGGTCGGATAGGGGGGGGGGGGGTTTGATTTAGGTCCCCTATCGTTGATACGGTTGCTCCGGTGTCCACCAGGAGATGGACGGGATGTCCCTCTACCTGGCCGGTGATGAGGGGAACTCCGGGGCCGCACTGTATTTCCACACCCTCTCCACCTGGGCCTCCTCAGGCCCACTCGCTGTCCCATTCGGCCAATGGGTAGAGGCCGGTTCCGGGGGCAGGTGGTCCGTTCTGTGGGCGAGGGGGAAAGCCCGGGTGGGACTGAGGCGGGGGTTGGGGTCGTTGAGGCCGGTTGTCAGGGTGGGGGCATTCCCGGACCCAGTGGTCCAGAGCCCCACACCTAAGGCATCCTGGTTGGGGAGGTGGTCCTCTTCCTTGTCCGACTCTGGGGAAACCCCACCAGGGGCCGCCTCGCCCTCTCAGGGGGGCTGGGGATCGCCGGGGATAGGGGTAAGGGTATGGGTCCTGCGGCTGAGGTTGTGCTGCCATTGGGGGCGCCCCGTAGGGTGGCGGGTAGGATTTATACGGGAAGCCCTGTTGCGGGGCTGTTTGGGTCATTGGGGGTTCCGGGGGTGGTGCTATACCCACCGCCTGGATTTCCCCGGCCGAGGTCATCATGATGGATGCGGGAGTCTTCTGTGTTTTCCGGTTCTTTGTGGCCTCTTCTTGCGCTGTTTGTAGCTGGAGTTTCAGCAACCGTAAGGTTAGTTCTTCCTTGGTCTTTTCCTCCGCCCGTTCCTCCTCTTCTTCCTTTTCACAGTGGTGGGCGATGGCTTCCTGCCATTCCTGCCCGCTGAACCGTCCCAGCCCCAGGACGTTTCTCAGGGCCTCTCTTGTCCCGCTGGAGAGGCCTTCTTCTACTGCCCGCCGGAAGGTGAGTCTGGCGAGGTCGGAGCTCTCAGGGAGGGTGTTGGTGTGCTCCTCCCACAGGTCCGTGGCCCTCCTAATGTACTGGGAGGCCGTCTCCCGGGGCTTCTTTCTCAGACCCGCCAGGGGGGCCCCCCTCGCTCGAGTGGGGCAGGCTCCTCTCAGGGCCCCCCACCAGGCGCTCCGGAAGGGGTCGAAGGCTTCCCTGTCGGCGATCCTGGTTGTTCCGGCCTCGCGGTCCACTTCTTCGCACAGAGGCCGGGATGAGGACTGGAGGAGGGCCCGGACGTCCCCCATAGCCAGGCGGTCTCCGGTGGTTTGTTTTTCCAAGGCTCGGATGTAGCCCCCACCACCATCGTGGGGGTCGGGGAGCCTATCCTTGAGGTTGGTCATGTCTCGGTGGCACCATGGGGTGTAGGTCGAGCGGAAGCCCCCTGCCGCCTCTATAAGCGGGGCCTGTAGGAGGGGGTCGGGGCTGCGCAACCAGTCCTGGTCGCGCTCTTTTCGTGATCTGGTTCTCATGGGATGTCTCTCTGGGGGCTGGGCTCTGGGGTTCTCCTCGGAATACCCTTCCTCCTCGGCTTGTTCTTTTTTCCCCGGGCTTCCCCTTCCGGCCCCTCTACCCCGGGGGGTGGAGTCGTGGTGCTGTCGGAAGCTCCAGTCCCCCCCAGGGGTGAGGTTCATTGGCTGGGGCGTATAGCTGGTTCCGTCTGTGGGGGAGTCCTCCTCTGTTTCGGACTCTGATGGCCAGCGGGTGAGGGCCCGGGGCTTGGGGGTCGAGGGGGCGGGGCTCCGAGGCCTCTCAGTGGCTCGGCCACGTCGTTTGCCTGCGGCCGCCGCCTGTGCCGTGGCTGAGGGACCACTGCGTCCCTGGATCATCGGGCTGGGTTTGGCGATGCGGAGGGCGGAACGACCTGGTTTGGGTTCTTTCAGGGACTTCCTTTCCCGCCTGGTCCGGATCTCCCGGAGTTCAGGGTGTTCCTCTTCATCCTCGTCGGAGGTGGGGGGTGGGCTTCTTTCGAAAACCACCTGCCGGTGCTGTTCTACAGGGGTGGGCAAGGTCTCGGTGCTGAGGGGGTGGCGGGGTTCGTGCCACGCTACCATCACGGGGTCCGAGGGGGAGGCGTGGGTGATCTGGATCAGGGGATAGACCCCCCCTGCGTTGGGGGGGCCTCCGGGGTCCCCACCTGGGCCCAGTGTTGGGGGTGGGGCCGACGGGGGCGGGTGGGGCGTTGGGAGGGACAATAAGGGGTTTTTTTTCTCCCCGCAGGGGAAGACGTCACAGTAACCTGGTTCCGGGCCTGCTCCGAGCTGTGGTTGAGCCTGGTAGGCCGGGGGTAGGCTAGGATAGAGGGAGGGGGCGGGGGCAGGGTTTGGGGAAGGGTGGCCTGCGGAGGGGGGAGGGGCGGAGTGGAGAGGGAGGGCAGCCGCGGAGACTGGGCCGGGGGTAGGCCGGGGGTCGGGGCAAGGGCGTGAGCAGGAGGGACAGGAGTCCCTGCTGGCAATGCCGTGGCCGCGGTGGTGGTTACAACCGGGGCCATGACGTTCGCCTGTTTCCCTCCCCCTATGGCTCGGGCATACGCGGCGACTGGGCCTGCTCCGGCTTTTTGATTTTTCCTCCTACGCCGATAGGGTTCAGCTGTTATTTCTCCCTCTAAGCGGGTGGTGTCCCCCCCGTTTAGAGCGACTTTTCCCACCCACCCCTGTTTCTCCCATCCCTTTCTGTAGTCCCGGTGTCTACGGAGCCACACCTTGGGTGGTTCCCCGGTTTTGGTTGGGCTGAACGTAAGGATCCTATCTACCATTAATTTCTGTGCCTTGGCTGCTATTTTTAACTCTATTCTAGACGCCATTCTCTTGTTTGTGGGAAGGAAGAGTGATTAGTCGTTAGTGCAGTCACAAAACACAACAATGCCCATGCAAAACGCAGCCAACGCAGTTAACACCGTTTTATCAATAATGCGCGACCATCGCGTAAATCAGTTCAAAAATACAGCTCGCGACTATCACGTAATTCAGTTCAAAATACAGTTCGCGACCATCGCGTAATTTTGGCAGGGTTCCGTTTATGTATCGGCGTCCAACGCACGGCCCCAAGACAGTCCAACTGTCTTCGATAATTAAAAACCGCGTCCAACGCGGTTAACAGTTTTATTCTGGCGGGGTTCCGTTCATTTATCGCGTCCAACGCACGGCCCCAAGACAGTCCAACTGTCTTCTATAATTACAAAACGCGTCCAACGCAGTCAACACAGTTTTCAAAAATACAGTTCGCGACCATCGCGTAATTTTGGCGGGGTTCCGTTCATTTATCGCGTCCAACGCACGGCCCCAAGACAGTCCAACTGTCTTCTATAATTACAAAACGCGTCCAACGCGGCCAACACAGTTTTCTAAAATACAGTTCGCGACAATCGCGTAATTTTGGCGGGGTTCCGTTCATTTATCGCGTCCAACGCACGGCCCCAAGACAGTCCAACTGTCTTCTATAATTACAAAAACGCGTCCAACGCAGTTTTAGTTTTATATAGTTCCGTCCGGCTCTCCGGAACGTGTTTACTGCCTATAACAACCGTCCCCTCTGTTTATGTCCTCGTCCTTCCTCCAAGTCAACTTGTGCTCTTTAGTTCGGAAAAATCACGTCGGGGTCACCAATCTGTTGACCAAAAATAGAGGCTAAAAGGACTAAAGCGAGAGGACTCAGAGTCGGAAAAGCCGTCGGTCTTTAGACCATTTATTTAACAGACGAGTTATTTAACAGACAAGTTATTTAACAGACGAGTTATTTAACAGACGGTTATTACAGACGGTTATTACAAGCAGTAAATTATTGAAATATCATACGATACCGATCCCCGCTCCCAGCCGTAACAAACAAAACAAAACAAAAACAAAAAAGCGAGAGCTGGGAGCATGCCGGGGGATACCTGGGAGCGCGCCGGGAGAGAGAGAGATCGATCTTTGGTGCGTGGTTCCTTTGTCCCTGGGGGCTCCGCCCTGGGCGTGTGGGGGGGGGGGGGGGGGGGGGCAGGATTGGTTACTGGGCGGTTACAATAGAGGCATGATTGGTCCCTCCGCTGTTGTTGGACACGCCCTTTGTTTCAAACACGGGCGCGCTCTGTGCGTCATGGTTCCTGGTTCAGGGCCTCATGGCTAAGCGTATCCTGCCAGGCCCCAGTACATTTTATTTCTCTACACTAACGGAAATTATACCACGATGGGGCATCCCCACAAAACTCTCTAGCGACAACGGCCCACACTTTGTTAACCAGGCTATCAAAGAGATCAGCACATACATTGGCATCAACCTCAAAAACCATTGCTCGTACCACCCCCAGAGCGGTGGTGCAGTGGAACGAGAGAACGGAACATTAAAAGCAAAACTCGCGAAAATTGGCAAAGAGACAGGCCTAACCTGGACAAAGGCACTCCCTTAAGCCTTGATGTACATGAGAATGAAAGTCAGAACAAAGACCAATACTCTCACCCTTTAAAGTTTTATTTGCTAACCCACCTCCCATAGGTACAGCGGCACCAGGAAAGCAGACGATTCCTTCCACTGCACTGTGTGAAGATGCACTGTTACAATATTGTGTCTCCCAGTCTAACGCTCTCTCACAGGTACGGCTCCAGGTGAAGGCGGTGCTGCCCCAGAAAGCTGAACACCCCCTACACTCCACCCAGCCAGGGAACCTTGTGGTCATCAAGGACTTCCAACAGAAAACATGGAACTCACCACGATGGCAGGGACCCTTCCAAGTCCTTCTTACCACACACACGATGGTGAAGGTGGGGGAGCGACAGTCATGGGCCCATGCCTCCCATAGCAAGAAGTACAAAGGAGCAGTCCAGATGCCCACACCAGCCCCTTGACAGAACTGATTTGCCCATGCACACACGCTCCCGCACCTAACACAAAAGAGGTGTACGACGTGCTCTGCCTCCAAAATCATAAACTGACGCCAGTAACCTTTCCACCAGGGACGGGCCTCCACCCTGCACCGGACCCCGGGGATGAAGGGTCATCTCCCTCCGCAGCACCTGACATCCAGTGATTTTGCTGTGACCCGAAGCCAGGAGACCCACCACAGGTGCCTATCTGCCACACAAACTGTCCCATGGCCACAACATGCACCTGGTATAGAAAGGCCACGCAGGGACCGTGGGCGTGGCTTATGATTCTGACTGCTATATTATTATGTTTTATTATTTTGCCTGTTCTTTCCCTTTTCTGGTGTTCTATCCACCACAACCACGACCAACCCTCCCAAACACCATCCGCCGTGCCTCGAGCGAAGGTAACAATCGACCATTACGGCTTAGACGCCCCAGATCCCGGCTCTTCCCCGCGGCGCTTCTCGCATCCGCCGCCATTAACAGAAACAGCGCAGAACGCTTGTAACCGGGGGTAATTAATCTGACGTTCACCGAGGGGGTAACTGCCACCGTAGAAATTGACATCTGCACTATAGTTGTCTGTGGGAACCCTTATGAGACGAGACGGATACGGTGGGACGACGTTTACGTATCACAAAAATTGCACTAGCTGGCATAACGCATGTTGGACCACGTTATACATAGATTGGGGGTATCTTATGCCTGCGGGGAGCGATCGTAGCCTGAAAACACGTCTCTCAATCGTTAAAGCTGGCACTGTAGTTCGAAAATGTTCAGCCGACGACTGTAATCCCTTACTTATTACCCTGTAAGCCTTTCCTCCCAAAGCAATGGACGGGAACTTGTGCAATAGTACAACTCGTTATGCCATTGTATCCCGTTACACTACACCGTACCGACCCCTCCCTCCTACATCGCGGCCGACGTTCAAACCCAGGCGGTAGCTTCGACAAACATGTGTATATAGATGACATTGGTGTCCCTAGAGGGGTCCCTAATGAATTTAAAGCTAGAAACCAGATTGCGGCGGGCTTCGAGTCCATCCTCTTTTGGTGGTCAACTACTAACGAAAATGTAGACTGGATAAATTACATTTATTACAATCAACAGCGATTCATTAATTTCACTCGAGATTCTGTCCGTGGAATTCACGAGCAGCTACACAAAACTAGCCTCATGACCTGGCAAAATAGAATTGCACTAGACATGCTACTGGCGGAGAAAGGAGGCGTTTGTAAAATAAATGTTTAGGGATACTTGTTGTACGTTCATCCCCAATAACACTGCTCCGGACAGCTCCATCACCAAACCAGAATCTGCCTCCTTGTCTGATGACGACCTCATTTAGATTGTAAGGTCCACTGGCTGTGCAACCATATCGCGCCTTTTTCCCCATCAAAAAGGCGGGTTTAAAGTCCTGACCTTAAGGGGTTTTTCAAGGAGCCATATGCGCGACGGCCAGCACGGAGTTAATTTTCCATTTGACATTATACATTTTATGATTTTAATTGATTCTTGTATGATTTTAATTGATTTATATTATTGCATAATATACTTTGATTGATTTTCCATTTTTTACATTATACCTTATATGATTTTCATTGATTTTCTATTATTACATTATTTACTTTGATTTTCCATTTGCCTTTATGCATTTTATGATTTTCATTATTACATTATACGCTTGTTTGATTTTTCTAATTGATTTTCTACATTATACGATTTTGCTTAAATTTACATTATTTCATTATCGTACGATTTTACTTGATTCTGTATTGCTTTTATATTTTTAGTCATTTTCCTTTAAATCGATCATATATGATCGAAAGGGGGGAATTGTGGTGGAAAAATGACTCAAGGCCCATCCTGAGGTCAGCTTGCTAAAACTAACTAATTCCGATATGCACACTACAATGGCCTATCTGTCTTTTTAACTTTCTACCTCCCCACAGATGTCAGTTTATCCTGCTTCCCATATGAGAAAACTCATTTTTCTATAACAATGTATCTGCGCCTGGCCTTGACTGTATGCTCTCTTCCTAAACCAGGTGTCCAGCTTTAATTGGGCATCGAACCTATTATAGACAGTCCAATGGCGCCATCTAGTGTCATATCTGAGATACTGTTTGCCCGACTTTATAAAAAGGCGTCCCTCCTGTCTTCGGCGCGCCCTTTCTCGAGAACTCTGCTCTATGTGGAGTTGCCTTTGAAACGGTGTCTTTTATGTGCTGCAGCATATGAAATAAATCAACTACGGATATCCATTTTGTCTTAGCTTTTAATCGAGCCAGCCACCAGTCATCTAATTTTCTACAACACCATGCAGAGATCGGTGGTCTCGGAGATGGTGATGATCATATTTGTGATGTGTTGAAACATATTCCTCCAAAAAGCAAGGGAAACGCTGTGTATATATTGGAATCATTGAAGAAATCTAAAGATGTATCATGGACCGACAGGGGTGAAATTGTAATAAAAGGAGAGACTATAAAGGGGTCTCACATGTATGATTTGTTAAATAATGTTACGGCCCCCTACAATATTTTAGACTCTTCCAGACCCCATGGATGGACTGCTTTTTTGAAATCTTTAGCCTCTATAAATGTACCAACAGCTTCTATACCTAGTAAACGACTAAGAGATTATTAGCCTCCCTGTTTTGGATAGTGTTGATGCAACAGAATCAGGGATGTCTATCCTAGGTAGTAGGTATGGCGCTACACCTGATATAAGTCGTGTTGAACAATCAAAGTCTGTATCAAAACAAAAAAGAAAGAGGAGCATACTTAAGGAAACGGGGCCATCCTTTAGCTCCCTTAAGCTGCATATGAGTGATTGGCTGCATTTCTTATTTAATGTTTTATTTTTTGGGTTTTTTATATTGTTATGTGTTTTTATTAGTATTACGTCATTGGATGTATATTAAGGTGTTTCATGCTTGAATAAAATCAAATAACCACAATATTTGCCTGTCTACCTTGTCTTTTTATTTTCAAAATACATATCAGTGTGTAATGTATGTTACATATTACACACTGCTACACGACTGGACACACCTAAAATGATGTTCATTACAAACATTAGATTGTATCCGATTAACAAAGTCATATACCATTTTATCATTACGGGGTAGATTATTTTTAACAAGCGACCGTGAAACAGAAATACCGTAATAATGGGCAATCATACACAAATCATCCTTCCTACAGCCATCAACCTGACTTAAAGTAGGATGAGCAACAAACTCCTCTAAGCTAAACACTGCCATTCTACCAGAAGGCAAACAACAGTGACTGCAGTCCGAAGCTAATCACGTAGTAGGATAAGCTAAGCTACAAACAAGTAGTTCAACCACACCCATGTACTGATTTAGCAACCTTACGTCCTCCTTCACTGGAGAAGATTGTGATAAGCGTCAATGCCAGGTCACAGGTGCAACACACACACACACACACTTATAAAAAACAACTTCCCCGGTTCCTAGCTAACCCCAAAGCTATATCTGCCTATCTTCTGGAGCTTGCCGGGCTCGAGGCGACTTGAAAGGCTAAACTTCAGCGGCCGGAGCCCTGAAACGCCTACCTCCGTCGGGGAAACTAGTCCCCGCCCAGGATTCACTCCGAAAACAAGAAAGGTAAAATAACAAATGAGTGCCCGAAGGAAAGACTAATACAGTCCAGCTGGACACACTCTTATCTAACTGAGGAAGCAGATTAACCGTTTAGCAAAGGCTGAACACATGGCCACCCAGACAATGATACTCACCACTCTAGCCACCAGAGCCGTCTGTCAAAGCTTCTACTTGTCGATCCCGGACGAGCCTCCACTTGTTACGACCCCAATTGGTATCCAGGGGGATTAGGGGAGTAACAAAGAATATTGTTTTTCCGGGGGACAAGGAGGAGTCACAGACAGAGGTAAAAGTTAACAAAAGGTTTATTACGAGAATTATAACTGAGAACCACTTTCCAAAAAGGGGAAAAGCACAAAACAAACTAACTAGTAATCACCAAAACTACAACCAAACACTATCCAATTGAAGTACAGGTACCAAATAAAAGAGCTCACACTACACGTTCCAAGACAACTACTACCAAGACAGCACTGAGACAACTAGCCTCCACACATGCAGCCACGTTGACTGCCCACTGGCTCCCGTGCTCTGATCTGCTCCCAGCTTGTATAGCTCTTACTCTGAGCAGGTGCACCCAATTGCCTGATTGCTGGAGTCACGAAGGAGGAGGAAAGAGCAGCAGGCTGGGGAGAGAATACAGTTAGACAAACAAAACACACTACGACCGTAACAGTTACTATGGCGTCTGAAGCAGGGAAGCTTATCTATCTGCATGGGTACTGAACTTCAATCAGCCCTACCTCGTAGGGTTGTTTGGTCTGTATAGCTTTTGCTAGTTTAGTTTCAAAATTCCATATCCTATTTTGAGGATAGATCGCTGCAGATGCATTACTTGCCAGGGTCACATAAAATCAGCCTCCTTCAGAGAATGCATTATCCTGTCACAGCTGTGTCACAAGTTATACTGCCACCTATTTCTCTTCACGTAGGGACTATAACCTTCTCAGAAATCCATGAATTGAAAACCTCCGGCCACCCCAACCATTTGACTAATACCATATTCTTTCGCCCCACCTTTTTTTCTATCGATAAGCTTTTCTATTTTAAATTCTTTATTTTTTGCCACAATCACTTTTTGCATCTCTTTTTCATAAAAAGTGCCTTGCACAGTATCACCGCCATAGTCTTTTAACTTATAAACCGGAGGATGTCTTGAAAGTCTCTCTGATATTGTAAAATATTCGTCTGTATATGTCTGTTTGTAGCCTTTTCCAAATGTCACTTTGACTTTTGAAATTCGAACCGTATCGCCTACATCATACCTGAACACTATCTTAGTTTCTGGATTTGAGGTTGTTAAATACACTTATCTCATTATCTTTAACGACACTGACAGGGGTAATTTTGATCGATCTATGGTATGAGTGGTTATAAGCATGAACCATGTGCTGTAGTTTATCCACATACCGTTTGGAGTTAGCGGCCGTTAAATATCTCCACGTTTGTTTTTAGAGTCCTATTGAAACGCTCGACTATACAGGCCTTAGTCTCGTTAGATGTAGAGAAATGTTTGATGTTATGCCTCTCTAACAACCGCTGAAACATTTTGTTGTAAAATTCTTTTCTAGCGTCAGAACACGTCGATACATGTCAACAGAAAACACACACCATCGTTTTCGGCTGAATACTCCGTCATATCCACTAGATCAGCCTGGAACTGTTTATCTGTACCGCTAACCAATACTCGGTTTCTACGGAAATGTATCGCAGATGGGGTATGCAGAGTATAGGCGTCTTGAATCAAAAACCATGTCTTGATATAGTCTAGAGGAGGTATCTGACCCTTGCTATTTTTAAGGGCCGCTCGTAGTTTATTAATACCCCCATAAGCACCAGGCCCTGCGGGGTCGTAATAAGCTTTAGACAACCGTCTATCCATATCGTCTAAGATTGACAGACTGAACACCAAACATCGTTTACATATTTTTATAAAAAATAAAAAACTCCCACTTTCCACAATGTCGAGATACTGTTTACATGCTGTTTTGTTTTTCCGTACCATTTTACAAGCTATCAATCGAGCCTCAGTAAGACAATTCATATGTGTATCCGTGTTCAAGTTGAAGACATCAGATAAAAATGCACACACACACATAACATGGCCGAAACTAAAACACATACTATCGGAGAAATAGTTTAGTAATACAGACAGATTTAAATCCATAGGCATCATGTCATGTGAGCATGTTTTGACCATATAAGGACCAATCCTTATACAAATGTTTGATATATATATTATGATTGATAAAAGTAGCATAGCCCCTAGGCTTAGCAGCATCACTATTGACAGCCATACTATACATCAGAACAGTAAGCCTATCGGCTACAGAATGAAACAACAGGTCATAACCATAAGAAATTAAATTACCCATTTTTTTTAAATCACAGGTGACACCCTACAATGTACGGCACCATATCCGGGTTGCATCCAATATTTTAGTCTGATGCTCCGGGGTGACATTCTGTGGCAGTGTGTGTGGATGGTGGCTGGTTTAAGCAGCCTCACCTGGCCCGAGTCAGACTGATTGGAGTCTGGAGCTGGGTGAGGCTGCACACCTGTTGCACATTGAGCAATCAGTGTGCACAGGTTAAACCAGCCATCACCACACACACTCGAGAGAGAGGGAGAACCTTAGGCTAGAGAAGAGAAGAGAAGAGAAGAGAAGAGAAGAGAAGAGAAGAGAAGAGAAGAGAAGAGAAGAGAAGAGAAGAGAAGAGAAGAGAAGAGAAGAGAAGAGAAGAGAAGAGAAGAGAAGAGAAGAGAAGAAAAGAGAAGAAAAGAGACTCTGAAAACTTGAAGAGATTCACAAATACAAGGGGTTCCAAAACAGGGAATAAGTCCGTTTGGGTAGCGGGCGTGGGAGGGTGGAAGCTCTGCCAAGATGGCAGGGACGGAGAGTGACGGTGGCAAAAGTAGTATGTTGTTGAGTGAGGAGGAAGAGAGAAGGGAGGGGGATTGGAACGAGGTAGTGAATAGAACAAGGAAGGAGAGTGGTAGGAAAAGGAAAAAAGCATTCTGGCGCTAGTGGGTCGGATAATGATGAGAGAGACGTTGGGAGGAGAGGTCAGAACCCCGGAGTGACTAATATGGTGGTAAGATTTGAGGAAGAAGGGGGAATGAAGAAATTTGATCCTATAAAGTTGACACAAATCATTCAAAGACAAGTTGGTGAGGTGAGGTATGCGAGGGTTTTGGGGGATGGTAATTTGCTAATGGGCTGTAATACAGAAGAGGAGGTGGAAAAGGTGAAAAAAGTGACTAGCGTTGGGAAAGTTAAGATATCCTGGGTTGTACAGGTTGGGGATAAGAGGTTCAGTGGTTGTAAGGGGGTGGTGTTTGGGATTTCCCTAAATGTCAGTATGAAGGTATTGATGGAGAATTTGAAGGTGAGGACTAATTCCATAAGGAATGTGAGGAGACTGACCGCTGGAGTGGAAAAAAGGGAAACTGAAGGTATCGTGATAGAGTTTGAGGGAGGGATGCTACCTAAGGAGGTGTATCTTGGCTTTCTAAAGTATAATATAAGAGAGTTTGTGCCGAAGCCTATGAGGTGTTTAAACTGTCAGGAATTTGGTCATGTGGCCAGAATGTGTAAAAGAAAGAGGAGATGTGCTAGATGTGGTGAGGATCATGAGTATGGAAAGTGTGGAGAGGGTGTACAACCAAGGTGCTGTAATTGTGGAGGCAGTCACAGCGTTGCTTATTGGGGTTGTGAGGTGTTGAAAAGGGAGGTGGAGGTGCAACAGATAAGAGTAAGGGGGAAAGGTTTCATATGCTGAGGCAGTCAAGATGGCAGGCCAGAAAAGACAGGTGGAAGGAGTAGATGGCAGAGAGATAGAAGCGGTAAAAGCACAGCAGGAGAAACAGAAAGTTTGGAGAGAGAAGAAGAACTTGGTAACGTTTATAGCGGGAGTTATTAATGCGACCTGTTAGATTAAATCTAAAACTGAACGGATTCAGATTATTGTGAAAGCACCAGAGCATCATTTGGGTATGAGAGGGCTAAAATGGGGAGAGGTGAATGATGAGCTTAGAGTACAAGCTAGCCAAGAGCTAACGTGTTTGAGTTGATATTAATAATATTGTTAATTCTACAATGGAATGCAAGGAGTTTATTATCAAATGGACAAGATTTCAAGCAGTTTATTGTAAGTAGGAGAGATAAACCAGACATTATTTGTGTTCAAGAGTCCTGGTTACTTCCTAGTCTAGACTTTATTTTATATGGGTATTTGGCGGTGAGAAGAGAGAAGAGACGGGAGAGGTGGAGGATGTGTCTCTTTTATAAAACAAGGCCTTCCTTATAGAGTACTGGGTATAGGGAATGAACAGGAATATGTGGTAGTGAAGGTATGGGCTGTGGAATTGGAGTTGGTAATTGTAAATTATTATAATCCCTGCAAGAAACTAGAGTTACACTTACTTGAGGAAGTAGAAGGGCAGGATAGTAGGAACATTATATGGTGCGGTGATTTTAATGGGCACAATGTGTTGTGGGGGAGTGATAGCACGGATAAAATTGGGCTGGTGCTAAAGGAGCTGTTAGATGAGAGGAACCCGGTTTGTTTAAATGATGGTAGTAAAACGAGAATAGATATTACGGTGGGTAAAGAATCTGTGCTTGATCTCACATTTGTATCTAATACTATAGCATCAATATGTGATTGGTTTGTGTATCAGGAGGGGACTATAGGGAGCGATAATTATCCAATCTGGTGTAAGATAAATATTAATACCTCGTTGGTTAGCGAAGGATTGGGTGGGAAATGGATCCTTGAAAAGGCAAATTGGGGGAAATTTTTGCAGGTCAGTGAGAAATGTCTAAATCAGGTCTATGCAGAAATGTCTATAGAGACACTTGACAGCTACATAAAGCAGGGCATAATATTGGCAGCATTGGAATCCATTCCTAAAAGTAAAGGTAGTAAGAAGAGGCAAGTAGTGCCCTGGTGGGATGATGAGTGTAAGGAAGCTGTGAGGAATAGAAACAGGGCTTTCAGAATAGTGAAACGAACTCATAATTTTCAGCATATGATACAATACAAGCAAGCTCAGGCTGTAGTGCGGAGGACAGTGAGGCATGCAAAAAGGTCACATTGGAGGAATTATTGTGATACGATTGGTAGCACAACGCAAGTGGGTGAGGTGTGGAGTATGATTAAAAAAGATGGGAGGTGATAGAAGGGAGTGGAGTTATCCAGTTCTGACTAAAGGGGATGTGACAGCAGTAACTAATACGGAAAAGGCAGAGTTGATGGCTATTACATTGGTTAAAGTGCATAGCTCGGATAATTTGTCTGTAGATGAGAAAAGAGGCAGGGAAAAAAAATGAAAGCGGACAACGTGGAGGCTCTATGCAGGAAAGTTAAGTGTGATGGTGATGGTCTGAGTGTCCCTTTCAGTATGGGGGAATTGAGGAAAGCACTGGATAAGTCGGGTATGGCCGCGCCTGGTAAAGATGAGGTTTGTTATAGCATGATAAAGCATTTAAATTCTGATGGCCTGGAGAAATTATTGTTGTTATATAACAAAGTTTGGGAAAAGGGTTACATGCCAGAGAGTTGGAAAGAGGCGCTGATTGTACCAATAAGGAAACCAGGTAAAGATCCAAGTAGGCCTGGGAATTATAGGCCAATTGCATTGACTTCTCACATTTGTAAATTAACGGAGCGTATGATAAATGAGAGGTTAGTACATTGCATTGAAAGTAGAGGCATGATGGCAGCTTATCAAAGTGGTTTTCGGAAAGGTAGGAACACTATGGATTCAGTGGTGTGTTTAGAGGATGAAATAAGGAAAGCCCAAGTAAATAAAGAGACAGTGGTTGCAGTGTTTTTTGATGTTGAGAAAGCTTATGATATGCTATGGACTGAGGGACTGCTAATAAAGTTACATAAGATCGGAGTTGGGGGGAATATGTTCAATTGGATAATGGATTTTTTTGGATAAAAGGACCATTCCAGTGAAGATAGGTTCTGAGGTATCCAGCATGTTTGTTGTTAAAAATGGGACACCTCAAGGGAGTGTAGTGAGCCCGACGCTTTTCTCTATTATGATAAATGATGTATTTGTGAATATTCCGATGGACATAGGTAGATCACTGTTTGCTGATGACGGAGCTATGTGGAAAAGAGGGAGAAATATTGACTATTTGATTAAGAAAATGCAGGATGCAGTTACGCGAGTTGCAGACTGGGGAGCTCAGTGGGGTTTTAAATTTTCAGTGTAAAAAAACAAACGATGTTCTATACAAGGAAGAAACTCCATGGTTGTACTCTGACATTACATAGAAATGACTTGGAGAGAGTTGATACTTTTCGTTTTTTAGGTGTGTATTTTGATATGAGACTGATGTGGAAAGAGTATGTTAGACAGGTGGTTAGTAAATGTAAAAAGGTGATCAATGTTATGAGATGTCTTGCAGGATTGGAGTGGGGGGCTGATTTTACGTCAATGAAGTATATTTATAAAGTCTTACTATGATCGAGGTTGGATTATGGTAGTATTGTATATGGATCTGCAGCTAAATCTGTTCTGTCTGATCTGGATGTTATTCAGGCCCGTGCTCTGAGGATTTGTTTGGGGTCGATGAAAACTGCCCCAGTTTGTGCTCTGCAAGTTGAGACAGGTGAAATACCTTTGTGGCTCCGTCGTAAACAGCTTATGGCCAATTATTGGATACATTTAAAAGGTCGTGATGAATGGCATCCTACAAAGAGGGTATTGGAGAATAGCTGGGAGAGGGGTAAAGAGCGAAAGGGAAGTTTTGGATGGATAGGCGAGGAAATAGCAGAGCAGATGAAAGTCCAAGGAATTGAGTTTTGCTCAACTGTCCTGTGGCCTTTTATGCCAGCCTGGATGCTGAATATTGCCTGTGTAGACCTGGAGTTGCTGAATATCAAGTGCAGGAATAAGACCGTAGACATAGTTCAAGAATATTATGACTATAGAGATAGAAATTATGGTGGTTATGTACAGCTTTTTACTGATGGCCCGAAAGATTTACTGACAGGAGCAACGGGGGCTGCAGTGGTGATTCCCAGTTATCAGACTGGAGTCAGTAGGAGAACTTCAGATTATTTAAGTGTGTATGCAGTTGAAATGCTTGGACTTTTGTTAGCTGTACGATGGGTGGAAGAGGCGATGGTGCGCTAAGTACTCATTTGTAGTGACTCAGTGTCAGCGCTGTTGAGTCTCAAATCAGGATCAGCCAGAAGTCACCAAGAACTTGTGTATGAAATTTTGTTTATAAATTCAAGGTGAATGTGGTGTTCATATGGGTCCCTGCTCATGCAGGAATACCAGGTAATGAACGAGTGGATAAATTGGCAAAGGAGGCGGTTAAGAAGGGTAATGTAGAACTGAATACTAAGCTCTCAAAATCAGAGGGGAAAAGCATTGTGTGGGAAGAAATTTCCAAACAGTGGCAACAGTATTGGGATCTTGGAAATAAAGGGAGGAAATTGCATATGATTCAGGCTAAAGTAGGCCAAGGAGGGGTGAGTTACAGTGGATTTAATCGACAAGATTAAGTAATTATCAGCAAACTGAGAATTGGACACAGTAGGTTAAATAGTACACACAGGATTACAGATGTCCTTGACAGTGGAGTTACCGTTAACGGAAGGAAATATTTGTTTGCGTTTTTAAAAGACACTGGTCTATTTAGGAAATTGTAGTTTAACGGAGTGGTATGAATAAATAGATAATGGGCAATTGTCTGTCGGAGGCAGTAATGCAACGACTTGGATGCCAACTGCCGTTAAAACTTAAAGAAGAAGACACTCGAGAGAGCTCTCTGGCATGGCAGCATGGAGCACCAGCTGCATGCCTCATTTCATGCAACCTTTACAATAAACCGGACTTTTAACATCACCACCCTGTGTCCATTGGTCTGGAGGAGCCCGAGGAAAATCACCTAGGTGGAGTATGGGAGCCACCTAGGTGGCATGTAGTAGTGGACATTGCTACACATTCTTTTCTCTTATTTCAGTCATTTTATCCATTACATATGTTTCAGATAGTAAATCGCATAGAACAGATTCCGATACACCAATAATTTTGTCAGAGGGAACTGATAGACCGGTTGTATTTTTTAAAACAGTTACTAAAAGTATCTGGAAGGGTTTTCTATACAACAAGGCACATATATCCTCATAATGGGCTTTGTAATGATACCATGACGGTCCTTGCAGACAGCTTTGGCGTCACTGACTCGGGTTGTTGTACGCACATCCCCAACAGTCGGCCCGGACCTTCTTGTTGATGATGGCTTCCACACATACACACGTCGTAGCTCTCAAAATGCCCAGGGATTCAGGGTTTAGACGAGGGGTCATCAGTTGCCAATCCTCATTCAGCGTCGGCGTATCCACCTCCAACATGGTGCCCTGTAGACATATAAGATTCAATCCCCCCAGATGGGTGGCAAAGTCTTGTAACCATTTGCTAGTTGTAACCCCGTCTAAATCGTCACCTTGCATGTTCTCGTCTCCATATTGTGAATGTAGATCATCATTGTCCTGCTCTGTATAACATAACAAATTTACATTTAGACACCAACACAAAAAGAAAAGAAATAGAACACGTTTGGGGCTTTTTCTATATATTCATCGTGTTCTACAGCTGCGTGAACAATGCAGCCTCACTACACAATAGAGCATTACTGAGATCCGCTGCATAGTCTTCATCAGAACCCGGTACAAATAGCCCTTTTTTTATTTCTCCGTAAGAACGTTCGCGCAGGTACTGCTTGACAACTCTGTCAATCTCCTGAAAAAGCGCTTGTCTCTGGGGCCAGTCACCCCACTGAATGAAAAAGAGTGTCAAACCAACAATCAGATGCTACAGCACTGTTACGGGTCGGGTGTCTGTCAATGCAAAACGGGTCACGATTGCTCAGAAACAGGATAGGATTAGCGCAACGACGGAAAAATATAAAATCACTCTTCTTCATAAAAAGATTTGTCTCCATGCGGTAAATCTCGACTCCCAAATCCCCATGCCACTGGGAGACATAGGGGCCTTGACTCCATCCTTCAATATCCAGCTCAGGACATACATTCTCACGGAAATGTGGCCAATCACGGGTAGACATACGTACACGTAGATCACCATCACAGTCTTTTGCTTTGAACATGACATAGCCATCCTTGAATAAAATTACGTACGCAAAGCCTTCATCGCCATAATACACAGATGAAGCTTCTGTGCGTCGATCTTCTCCGATTTTAGAATTCTTCATTCTCTTGATTGGAGCATTAGGCACTGGCATATCACCCTCCATAGCCCGTTGGTTATATTGTGGTGTATGACCCATCCACATACCTAGAGATGGCTGCATCACGCTGTCCTGGAGCTCTGCTGTTGCGGTGTCCATGATGAGAAAGATGTGTATAGCCGCAAAGGATGACTGTTTTTAAATGCAATACTAGCCTAGCAGACACACACACACACACACACACACACACACACACACACACACACACACACACACACACACACACACACACACACACACACACACACACAGTTCACCCTAACCCTTGACCCCCACCCTTTCCCCTCAGGCCTTCCTCGCCTCATGTCCCTTTGAAGAAAGCAAATGTTTCACACCTAACACCCACCACCCATGTCACTTCAGACCCACCGGCTTCTCAGACCAACCGGCGCCTCAGACCCACTTCCGGCACCACAGGCACTTCCGGCCCTCCTGCTTTTTTTTAAGAAAGCGGATGTTTACTTTATTGAGCAGGAATACACTTCCGTTTGGTCAGCCTGGTCGTTTGGTCAGCCTGGTCAGACAGGATGTGGATCCACTTCCGGTTGAGTCTAAGTGTTAGTTCCGCTTTATCTGACAGGAAGTGAAATTTTTTCATTTGGGTCTAAATGGGGTCTCATATATACTACTCCCCTCTACTAACCATAACATAACTTAAAAAGAATAGGCCAAAAAAACGTAGGCGTCTCACAATTTTAAACACGTTATTGTGAAACTACTACCTTTTCCGCTGTGGACCAAGGCAGCTATGCAACATTGTGGTGTTGGTTCTGTTGGTATTAGAACATGAGTTCTGTTAGTATTACATGTGTTATGTTGGTATTAGAACATGGGTTCTGTTAGTATTACATGCGTTATGTTGGTATTAGAACATGTGTTCTGTTAGTATTTCATTTGTTATGTTGGTATTAGAACGTGGGTTCTGATAGTATTACATGCGTTATGTTGGTATTAGAACATGTGTTCTGTTAGTATTACATGCGTTATGTGGGTGTTAAAACATGGGTTCTGTTAGTATTACATGCGTTATGTTGGTGTTAAAACATGGGTTCTGTTAGTATTACATGTGTTATGTTGGTATTAGAACATGGGTTCTGTTAGTATTACATGCGTTATGTTGGTATTAGAACATGGGTTCTGTTACTATTACATGATTTCTGTTGGTGTTAGAACACAATTTATATTGGTATTAAAAAGGTTCTGTTGGTATTACATGGGTTCAGTTGGTTTTACATGGGTGCTGTTTGTATTAAAACTTTATTTTTGTTGGTACTAGAACATGATTTCTGTTGGTATTACATGGGTTCTGTTGGTATTAGAACATTGGTTCTGTTGGTATTAATAATATAATAACTATAAAATGTGCAAATAATACAATATAGTGTATAGAGCACCCATATAGAGACCTTTAGCTTTTTATTTGAGAGCCATTGAACATTTTATGTAATTCAAGTTCGACCTTTGTGGGAACACAATTGATGAATTTAGTCAACATTTTGACACAGTATTCTTTTCGTAATATTTTTTTGTTATAAACATTTATTCGTCCATTATGTGACTTTGTCATGTTACATTGGTCAGTGATAACGTGCGTATAACAAACTAATTATAATTTGAAAGTGGTTGGGTGAACCTGTAGAAACAAACCTTGATCGACCTTGATTAGCCATTACAAGCCATTTCAAAATAGGGGCCCTTTAACGCTCTCAACTCTTTTCTGAGTTGTTCATAATGCCAACGAAGGAAAGCCTCTGTTAAGGTACGAGACTAGAACCCAAACGCAAGACACCGAGGCAGAGATGGAGCGGGGTCGAAAGGGATTTATTCGGCAAAGGTACAGGCAAGGACAAGGCAGGCGGTTAGTTAGACGAGCAGGGGTCTGGAGGCAGGCAGGTAGCTGTAGGTCGGGGGTCGAAGACGAGCGGGTAGTCAGGCAGGCGAGTGGTCGAAGGCAGGGAAGGCAAACAGACGAGCAGGATGGAAGTCGGGCAGGGATCAGAAGGATTGAGAAAGCGTAACAACGAACTGGCGCCGGCTGCTTGGTGAATGGGGAAGAAGTAGGGTGCGCTGATTGTAGATTGAAGACCGGTGAGAAGACAACGTGCACGTGGGAGATTGAAGACAGAAAGTAAACAGAGGCACATGGAGTAGTAGCAGCCGGCGCAGCTAGGTGGAGGCAGAGGATGGAGTAACAGCCTCAACTTGTTTGCAGGCGTTTTCCTCTCACAAATGTTCTCCTGGAACAGGGTGCTTCAAAAGTGAGGCAGGAGAGAGGGCGTGACTTCCAAGGTGTTTGATGGGAACCATATCTGTTTCAGTTACATGGGGCTTCTTGTAATGTATTTGTTATTCTTGCTCCAGGGACTGTTAACCAATATACACAGCTCAAAGGAAGTCATATAACAGATATGCAATAAAGTTCATGGCCATCTCTCAGCCTGACTAAAGCCCGAACAACAATGTCCCATAAGTGTCCCAGAAAGCATTTTGTTAATTTGGAGAGTGACCCTAAACCTAACCATGCTTTAACAGGGTATTGGGTTTTCTCGTTCATTCTGTGTTTTGTGACTATCAATCTTGTGATAGTATGATCAAATGATGAAGGTTTACTAATAAACACATGGTTTAGCATTAATCTTTTAGCGTTTTTCTTAAGTATTACCAATTAACCTTTTACAGTACTGCTTAACTGGAGTGAGTTTAAAGAAACGACAGCGAAGACATTTAATTAATGTAAAACTTTACTGAAGTATCAAAAGCATATCATAGAGGAGTAATTCTTACATTCAATACAAAACAACATTAATGGATTTTAAATATATAAATATAACCATAGCAATGCATCATAATGAAAAATAAATAGTGTGTACTGACTTTGGTAATAAAATACATGTTACGGTCAATGAAGAAACTTGAAGGATCTGGGAGTGATGTGTTACCCTAGAGATGGGTTATACTAACCCTATCAGGGAGAAATGGGTAAGCCTAGAGATGGGTTAGAGATGGGCTACCCTAACACTAGAGAAGGGTTAGAGATGGGCTACCCTAACCCTAGATCTTAGTCGAAGATTGGTTAGCCTAGAAATGGATTAGAGATGGGCTGCCCTTACCCTAGATCTTAGTTGAAGATGGGTTAAGGTAGAGATGGATTAGAGATGGGCTGCCCTTACCCTAGATCTTAGTTGAAGATGGGTTAAGGTAGAGATGGATTAGAGATGGGCTACCCTTACCCTAGAGATGGGTTAGAGATGGGCTACCCTAACCCTAGAGATGGGTTTACCCTAACCCTAGAGATGGATTAGAGATGGGTAAGTCTAGAGATGGGAAAGCTTAGAGATAGGCTAGAGATGGGTAAGCATAGAGATGGGCTACCCTAAAGTAAGTCAGGGAGATATGGAAGCTGCCAGCAGGTCAAGCCGGACGAGGTGGGCTAGCAGCGAGGATCTGAGGAGGTCCTAATGAAAAAAAGACACAGCATCAGGAAACATTATCTAACGCCAACATCACTCCTCTAGAAACACTTTCTAACCCCAACCATCACTCCTCTAAAATATTATCTAACCGCAACATCAGTCCTCTAGAAACAATTTCTAACCCCAATATCACTCCTCTAGAAACACTAACCCCATCACTACGCCAACATAACTCCTCTAAAAACATTATCTAACCCCAACCTCAGTCTTCCGGGAACATCTCTCCTGTATAAACACTATCTAACCCCAAAATCACACCTCTAGAAACATTATGAAACTCAAAGATTATGTCCAGAAATACTAACCCAAAATCACTCTAAAAACAATATCTGACCTAACCATCACTCCTAGAAAAACACTATCTAACCCCAACTTCACTCTCCCAGAAACACTATGTAATCCAAACATCACTATTTTAAAAACACTATCCAACCTCAAACTGTTCATCACTACCTGTAGACTCGTGCATTAACTGTATGTGTATATATCAATATAAAAATCATTTTCCTACTTGTTGATTGAGACTCGTCCTCAGGGCTTTCAGGTGGACTTTGATTCTCTTTGTCAGTTTGGTGACAGAGGAGGATGAGGATGCTTTCAGCAATTTAACCTACACACACACACACACACACACACACACACACACACACACACACACACACACACACACACACACACACACACACACACACACACAAACAACATGTTATTAGTTTCCGTATAGGTGGTACAGTCACTCTGTTGTGCTGTGGTCTTGGTCAGGAGTGTGTAGTTGCTGGGTGTGTCTAGGTGTGTGTAGTTGCTAGGTGTGTTTAGTTGATTGGTCAGGTGTGTGTAGTTGCTGGATGTGTCTAGTTGCTAAATGTGTCTGGTTGCTAGTTCAGGTGTTAAGTTGTGTGTAATTTCTAGGTGTGCGTAGTTGATAAGTCAGGTGTGTGTAGTTGCTAGGTGTGTAGTCGCTAAATGTGTGTAGTTGCTAGTTGTGTCTAGTTGCTAGGTGTGTCTAGTTGCTAGTTGTGCCTAGTTGCTAGGTCAGGTGTTAAGTTGTGTGTTGTTGCTAGGTCTATCTAGTTGCTAGGTCATGTGTTAAATTGTGTGTAGTTGCTAGGTGTGTCTAGTTGCTAGATCAGGTGTGTGTAGTTACTATGATTATGTAGTTGCTGGGTGTGTCTAGCTGCTAGGTGTGTTTAGTTGCTAGGTCAGGTGTGTGTAGTTGCTGGGTGTTTATTTGCTAGGTCAGGTGTGTGTAGTTTATAGGTGTTTAGTTGATAGGTCAGGTGTGTGTAGTTTCTGGGTGTGTGTAGTTGCTAGGTGTGTACAATTGTGTGTAGTTGCTAGGTGTGTATGGTTCTTTGTAATGTATAGGTGTGTGTCAATGTTTGTCTAGTGTCAAGGTGTGTGTCTGTGTGTCTGTAATGTCTAGGTGTGTCTCTAGTGTCTAGGTGTTGCGTGTAGAGTTTAGGTCTTGTAGTTGTTGCTAGGTGTGTGTGTGTTTGTGTGTGTGTGTGTGTGTGTAGTACATACACAGTGGTTTAGTTCGGTCTTCTGCCTGTGGATGTCGCTGTTGAGGCGGTCCATGCGGTCCTGTGAGCTGCTGCTGATGTTTGAACTCCAGGCAACGGATACGTTCAGCAAGGCGTCAAACATCTCTGATAGTAACAGTACCTTCTGCTCCACCTGCGGAAATACTACTGTTAATACTGCTACAGTACTATCAGTACTGTAATACCTACTAATGGTTAATTTGATGAGAATGATGATAATAAGGATCATGATTATAATGATAATTCAAATAATTATATAATTATGATATGGAGAGAGAGAGACCTATAGTACTACTGTTACCCTGGAGAGATAATAATAATAATAATAATAATAATAATAATAATAATAATGGTGTTAATGATGAGAATATTCATGATATTTATGATAATAATCATATAAATGATAATAATGATAATGTTTATGTTAATAATGATGGTTTTCATGATAATTTAATGATAACGATAATAGTAATAATGATTTCTTAATGATGATCATTCTGATTATATTATCAAACATGATGATAATAACGATGATAATTATGATTATAACAACATCAGCTGAGAGGTAATAATAATATTATATATCAATATATTATCATGATATATCTTAATATCATACTACTGCTACTAATAATAATTAGTGAGGTACCGTGAGTTGGCCGGCCTGGTCGTACTGCCGCTCTGGGAACGATGAGAGAGAGAGAGAGAGAGAGAGAGAGAGAGAGAGAGAGAGAGAGAGAGAGAGAGAGAGAGAGAGAGAGAGAGAGAGAGAGAGAGAGAGAGAGAGAGAGAGAGAGAGAGAGAGAGAGAGAGAGAGAGAGAGAGAGAGAGAGAGAGAGAGAGAGAGAGAGAGAGAGAGAGAGAGAGAGAAGAGAGAGAGAGAGAGAGAGAGAGAGAGAGAGAGAGAGAGAGAGAGAGAGAGACCTTTTATACTACTGTTAGCCTGGAGAGAGACAGAGAGACCTTTTATACTACTGTTAGCCTGGAGAGAGACAGAGAGACCTTTTATACTACTGTTAGCCTGGAGAGAGACAGAGAGACCTTTTATACTACTGTTAGCCTGGAGAGAGACAGAGAGACCTTTTATACTACTGTTAGCCTGGAGAGAGACAGAGAGACAGAGAGAGACACCTTTTATGCTACTGTTAGCCTGGAGAGAGACAGAGAGACAGAGAGAGACACCTTTTATGCTACTGTTAGCCTGGAGAGAGACAGAGAGACAGAGAGAGACACCTTTTATGCTACTGTTAGCCTGGAGAGAGACAGAGAGACAGAGAGGTAGACCTTTTATGCTACTGTTAGCCTGGAGAGAGACAGAGAGAGAGAGGTAGACCTTTTATGCTACTGTTAGCCTGGAGAGAGACAGAGAGAGAGAGGTAGACCTTTTATGCTACTGTTAGCCTGGAGAGAGACAGAGAGAGAGAGGTAGACCTTTTATGCTACTGTTAGCCTGGAGAGAGACAGAGAGAGAGAGGTAGACCTTTTATGCTACTGTTAGCCTGGAGAGAGACAGAGAGAGAGAGAGAGACCAGTGTGTGTGTGCCTGCGTGTGTGTGTGTTACCACGGTCTTCAGTGTGTTCATAGTGTGTATGAGTGCACGTGTGTGTGTGTGTGTCAAGTGTGTGTGTGCGTAGGTGTGTCAGGTGTGTGTTTTTGTCAGGTGTGGTTGTGTGTTACCAGGGTCTTCAGTGTGCTCATGGTGTGTGTGAATCTGTGTGTGCGGAGGGGGGGAATGTGTGTACGGTGTGTATGTGTGTGTGTGTGTGGGTATGTATGTCAGGTGTGTGTGTGTGTGTGCGTGTGGGTATGTGTGTACGGTGTGTATGTGTGTGTGTGTGTGGGTATGTATGTCAGGTGTGTGTGTGTGTGTGCGTGTGGGTATGTGTGTACGGTGTGTATGTGTGTGTGTGTGTGGGTATGTATGTCAGGTGTGTGTGTGTGTGTGCGTGTGGGTATGTGTGTACGGTGTGTATGTGTGTGTGTGTGTGGGTATGTATGTCAGGTGTGTGTGTGTGTGTGCGTGTGGGTATGTGTGTACGGTGTGTATGTGTGTGTGTGTGTGGGTATGTATGTCAGGTGTGTGTGTGTGTGCGTGTGGGTATGTGTGTCAGGTGTGTGTGTGTGTATTTGTGTGTGTATGGATATTTGTGTCAGGTGTGTGTGTTACCAGGGTCTTCAGTGTGCTCATGGTTCGGTTGCTCCACAGATGAAACATGCTCTCAGAGTGTGTGCTTTCCTTTTTCAGCCATGAGCACAAGGTCTCTGGCCTCACCGAGGACGTCATCATCATCATCATCATCATCATCATCATCATCATCATCATCATCATGCTAGAAATAATGTGCTGAGGTAGCGCAGAATCACCGCTGTGCTGAGGTAGAGCAGAATGATCGCTGTGCTGAGGTAGAGCAGAATGACCTCTTTGCTGAGGGAAGTGCTGGTGTTGCTCAGAAGTCTGTGAGTATGGACCTTCTACTCCTTATCTCTTCTGAAGCTGCTCTGTCACACTCTCCTTAAATACTCCACATAGGGAACGGTTTGGTTTTAGGGTTTGCTTACGATTAGGGATAGCAAGGCCAAGTGACGCAGTGACAAAGTGAATAGGGTACGGTTAGGGTTGGGAAAGCCCCATCCGCTTTTCATACCTGGACAGCAAGTCGTGTTACCTTAACCCCTAACCCTAACACTGATCAATACATGATTTACATAAAAGACAATATAGTTAGGAGTCATATTTATATATGCATAAATGTGTGTGAATAGAACATATATATGATATATGATATATATCATCAGATATATCAGATATATCATGTATAACATGATATATCATATATAATATGATATAACATGTTTTACATGATATAACATGTAAAAATACATTTGAATCCCGATTAACCAACTGATGTGGTTTACAGGACGGATTAATAAACCGTCCTGTACTAGTTTACAATGCTTCAGATAATGTTGTGAATCATGTTTAGTAGTAGAAATATGCAGTCTAGGAATCACAGAATTGTAAAAATATATGAATGATGATATTGATATCTGAAATAATATTTAAAGAAGTAGTAGCCTAATAATAATACCCATTATTATCATAATGGTTCAATTATTGTGATTTGTTGTGCTGAAATTAATACAATCATTTCATGTCATTTTTGGTGAACAAAGGCTTTGACATCAGTGTGCATGTTTGACGTCACCTAGTTGGAAATGGTCGGTTTGATGGTTAGCCTCGTTCAGCTTTCAGTTTCATTTTTAGTTTTGTAGAGCGTGCGGTTAGTACAGTTTCTTTACATTCATCTTTAAATGAGTCCTATTTTTATTAGAAAAACCTTCTAAATTGACATGGTAGACATTGATCTACTTTAGAGAAATGGAGGGGCTGTAGGGGAAAGTTAGAAAGATCCCTCAGGAACATAGAACATAACTATATGAGAGTAAAACATCAGCTTGCAAATAAAGTGATTATGAATGAAATCAACTTTCTCAAGGAAACAGGCGTTTCATGTAATATATAATTATGTATAATGTGTATATACCGTATACATATATATTTATATATAAATAAATAAATAAATATATATATATATACACCAAATTATTGTATTATGATTTGTTATTATAGTTTTAAAGTTTTGTTTTTAATCTATGTAGTTAAAGCATGACCACTGATCCACACTCTAATCAGTGGCGATAATTTACCACAATGCGACAGGAAGAGGAACAATAAACACTATCTTACCCAACATCGCTCCAATAGAAACACTATCTTACACCAACATCACTCCTCGAGAAACACAATCTAACCCCAACATAACTCCTCGAGAAACACTCACCCCGATATCACTCCTTTAGAAACACTATCTAACACCAACGTCACTCCTCTAGAAACATTATCTAACACCAACTGTAGTGACGATTTTGTCCAGAGTTTGTTCTTTGTCACCTTGGTGTTGACTGGGGAAATAGTTGACGCTTGTTTGTTCCACTAAACCAAAAAACGAACAAATATCCAAGAGAGTAATGTTGAAACTATAAATGGTACTTTTATTTTAACACAAAGATTAGTACAGATCCTTTATCTAAAATAAAAGTAAATTATAAGACAGACTGGATATTTTTAGCTTCAGGTGCAGCAGTTCATTAGCAAGGTCAAAAAGCTGTGCGCTCCCAGTCGGCCACGCCTCCACCTCCATCACCTTCCTATTTTAAACCTTTTGACCTGTAGAGGGCACAACTTAAGAAGAATAGGCAAACTTAATTACAATAAATTCAAACAAAGAAATGGTAAGAATGGCTCCTACAGTAAGTATATCATCATATGCACAGTGAATTTGCTAGGTAAACCTAATTCTAACTCAACACAGCAAAGTGTGTGAATTGTTATCACTTGATGTTGTAATTGAGTTTGGTACAGAACAGCATATTTACCCTATGAGTCTTCTTGTTGGGTTGGGTTCTTCATGTGCTTTTTCATTCTTCATCTTGCTACACCCTTACAGGTATTCAGAAAGGTGCCAAGGCACACACACACACACACACACACACACACACACACACACACACACACACACACACACACACACACACACACACACACACACACACACACACACACACACACACACACACACACACACACTGTAAGAGACAGTTTACAATTTTCAGAAAAAAACTAGCACTAGCCTACAAATGTACAAGAATACTGCAATGGGGTTTAAAAATACCACTAAAATAAAGTTCAGTCGTATTTTGTACATTGTTTTCTTTGTCTTCTTGTTTTCTTATGTACTGATGAATCTGATGATGAACTGTGTGTGGAGTGTGTGTGGATGATGTGCTGCTTTAAGCAGCCTCACCTGGCCCGGGTCACACTGATTGGACTCTGGGACCGGGTGAGGCTGCACACCTGTTAAACAGGCAGGTTAAACCGGCCATCTCCACACACACACTCAGAGAGATCTCCTGCATGGCAGCACGGAGCACCAGGCCATGTATCACTGTCTGCACATTTTCAAAATAAAGTGCTTTTCCAACACCAGACACCCTGCGTCCTTGTCTGGAGGAGCCCAGCAAAAGCCACTGAGGTGGAGTGTAGCAATGGACCTTGTTACCCTGTTTCTTATCACCGGTAGGCAGACTGGTCTGGCTCCAGGGTGGGCGGTCACATGTCCCAGATGAGCTCCATGACGAGCACCTCAAGGCCTTCACTCACTATGGGAGCGCCGGTCATTTCAGCCAGGGACCTTGCTTCTCTTTGGTACCGGGACAAGGGGATGACTTGAAGCAGGCGGGGGCCGTACACGTGGACAGGGAGGGGTCGAACACGTCTGTGAACGCACCGGCCAACTGCGGCGCGCACGCTCTGATCGGACCCGGGACTCCCGTCTGGGCCGGCCGCTCCGACCGGACCCGGGACTCCCGTCTGGGCCGGCCGCTCCGATCGGACCCGGGACTCCCGTCTGGGCCGGCCGCTCCGATCGGACCCGGGACTCCCGTCTGGGCCGGCCGCTCTGCGGACGTCGACGCGCCTGAAAGACTGGCGCACGTGGGCCTCGGCGATGGACAGAGCGCCGGTCATGTCTGCGGTGTCTGCCTCCGGGAGGTCGGTGTTGACAACCTGGAAGCGGGCGTAAAAAGCATTCAGCTGGTCTGGGAGGACGCGGCGTGAGTCAGGCGCTGCTCGTCCTCACAGCGGGCACCGTTTCATTTAGACTCTCATTCATTCATAGAATTCATTACGTCATCAGCCACCAATCAGGTCACTTTATGAATGGAAATGTAGTGCTTGTTTCAATGTGTTTTCATAGCAGTCATTCATAGACTTTAATAGTCATATGAATGTTGTATAATATGTTAACTGGGTGAATAATTTGCATGACGTATATTCAATACATCCTCCGGCACCTGGACTCCGCAGGAACCTATGCCAGGATCCTGTTTGTGGACTTCAGCTCTGCCTTCAACACCATCATCCCGGCTCTGCTTCAGGGGAAACTCTCCCAGTTTGGTGTGCCTGACTCCACCTGCAGGTGGATCACTGACTTCCTGTCTGACAGGAAGCAGCATGTGAAGCTGGGGAAACACGTCTCCGACTCATAGACCATCAGCACCGGATCCCCTCAGGGCTGTGTTCTTTCTCCTCTGCTCTTTTCCCTGTACACCAAAAGCTGCACCTCCAGTCACCAGTCTGTCAAGGTTCTGAAGTTCGCAGACGACACCTCCCTCATCGGAATCATCTCTGATGGAGATGAGTCCGCCTACAGGTCGGAGGCTGACCACCTGGTGAAGTGGTGCAAGCAAAACAACCTAGATCTCAACGCTCTAAAGACAGTGGAGATGGTTGTGGACTTCAGGAAGAACCCAGCCCCACCTGCCCCCATCACCCTCTCTGGCTCCACAATCAACATGTGGAGTCTTTCCGCTTCCTGGGAACTATCATCTCCCAGGACCTCAAGTGGGAGCTGAGCATCAGCTCCCTCGTCAAGAAAGCACAACAGAGGATGTACTTCCTGCGGCAGCTGAAGAAATTCAACCTGCCAAAGACAATGATGGTGCACTTCTACACAGCCATCATTGAGTCCATCCTCACATCCTCCATCACCACCTGGTACGCTGCTAGCACAGCCAAGGACAAGGGCAGACTGCAGCGTGTCATTCGCTCAGCTGAGAAGGTGATTGGCTGCAATCTGCCAAAGCTCCAGGACCTTTACACCACCAGGACTCTGAAACGTGCAGGAAAGATTGTGGCTGACCCCTCCTACCCCGGCAACAATCTCTTTGAGCCACTCCCCTCTGGCAGGAGGCTGAGGTCCATCAGGACCAAAACCTCTCGTCACAAGGACAGTTTTTTCCCCTCCGCCACTAGCCTTATTAACAAGGCCCGGAAACCACCCTGACTCTCTCCAGACCCCACCCCTGGCTCTACATGCCACTGTACTTAAATCTGCTCTTGTACATCTAAATTGTGTGTATATATTCATACATATATTTATACTTTTTGTTTGTTCTGTTTAACCTGCAATAGAGAATGTGACGTGCACCTACATCACCAAGACAAATTCCTTGTATGTTTAAAAAGCGTACTTGGCAATAAAGCTTTTCTGATTCTGACAAGTTAAAATGTATGGGGTCTCAAACGTTATACTTTCACATAGAATTAACATTTCAATTTCCAATGACCACAATCCCCGATTTCCATCACATTATCAGTGATTTATATTCCACATACAAGTCAATGCAATTGTGCTGCCTCAGGACACTCAGGCATTGTGGAGCTGTGATGTCTACTATCGCATCCTTGCATTGACGTTTTAAAGTTTCAATTCAGTGCCAAGCTCCCGTGTTAAATGTACAGCAACGCTTCATCTCCACCAGAAAGGCCTAAGAGATGGTTTCTGGCCGACGGGGTTTCACGGCAGGTCAGACTGGGGGTGTTGGCCTACAAACTGCTTTATTTAAATGTGGGCTACATGCGGCCACCACTTTTGTACTTTAATAAGCTTATATTGCTTCTGTAAATAAAGATACGGTCACGTGTTTAACTTTATGATAGGCTAAAAACAACCAACATAAAATTAACATTTAAATTAGTAGGCACATTTCTCCTCACATCAGGTCCAGATGAGATGCTCCGTTTTACTTCGAAAAGTCTTTGTAACCTGTGAAACAGAGGACGAGATGACCAATTAGTCACAACACACATCTCCAGAACACTACACACACGTTGTGGTTTCATGAACACAAAAATCTCACCGCGTCTGGGAGCCATCACGCTGCCAAACGGTGGTGGACACCAACGTGCTGTCCGCTTCCTCTGAACTGAACCCAACCGGACGCAACCAATTAACCAATTAATAAAAGCACGCAGCGCGCGAGCTGCGGCAGGTGAGCTAATTAGTCAAACTCAACACAGGGTCGACGCCCTCTGGTTGCCTTGGTAACAGCGAGAGAGTCAATTTCAGCTCTGTGTTTGATCTTAAATGACGTCACCAAATTAGATTCAATGAATAAGTGTGATTTCACTGATTTAGATGAAGCCTTCCTGCTGGAGCAGTGAAGGTTGACGGTTGTTGTAGCAAATTAAATAACTGGTGGCTGGCTCGAATAAAAGCTAAGACACATGGATATCCGTAGTCGATTTATTTCATATTCTGCAGCACATAAAAGACACAGTTTCAAAGGCAACTCCACGCAGAGCAGAGTTCTGGAGAAAAAGCGCCCTGAATAGAGGAGGGAAGCCCTTTTTGTAGAGTGGAGCAAACACCATCTCAGAGACGTCACTAGATGGCGCCATGTACCATCTATAACGGGTTCAATGCACAGTTAAGGCCGGACACCTGGTCGTAATTCACCATCTATGGCGCCACTTATTATTTATAACGGGTACAATGTATATGGGATGTACAATGTATTTGAGACTTTGTTATAAAAGAGACCCCAGGTCTATAGGTCACATGTTAGCGACCTTGACCCCTAAGTCACCTACTCATTGCATCACTTCCTGTAGGGCTCTCTTCATATAAATGACACCACCACCACTGGTATCGTGGGTCGTGGCAACAATTCTCCATAGCCTTATGGGGGGGGGGGGGGGGGGGGGGGGGTGCTTGTGGACAGTAAGGGTACACCATACATAAATAGGAAGCAGGTATGTTTCATTATGGAATAAAAGCATTAAATAAATTAATGTGTCATTATGAAATAAAAGTGGCATTAAATAAATATATATGGCATTATGAAATAAAAGTGGCACACACACCTGTATGTGGTGGAAGTTGGCGTTGGTTCAGGGAGCTCACTGAACCCTCTAGTGGCTAGAGCCGAACATGCATGCAGGGATTTAAATCTCCTAATAACGAATCCTTCTTTATTGTCGTGCCTTGCCCTATAATAACAAAGACAAAGGGTCAACTCGTCGTGTGACCGTGATTATCTTCATAAAACAGGTTCTGGTCTAAATCTGTGGTACGGTGGCCTGCATGGGCCCTCTCACACGCGCACCCAGGCAAAGAAGCAGAGGTTCCTTCTTCTTAAGCTCAGCACCAGCGCCTCAAACACAGAGCTCTGTGTGTTTCAACATGTATGCTCAGGGTCCCATTAGACGCCACGGGGTAGGTGGTGTATCAACCAGCCTACAGGGCTCATCTCTGGAGGAACGCCAATAGCTGGGATCCGTTTACTGTCGGGCTGTTTATAGTTCTCTCCATATTCTGTCACTCATTGGGCATACAAGTCGGGATATGGAAATGCACTCGCTGGTATCCTGATTCTTAATGTTGGTGTAGACGAAGCCTCTGTTGTGCTTTTTATTTAGTGAACCCCCAACCTTAAAGGTGAAAGTGATCCTGAACACACGAGAACATTCAGTTGATCCACTGAGTTGTTTATTAGCATTATGCTTTATTCACCAATACAACAGAGAAATAGTCCCTTACATGGACACAATAAACACAAGGACTAAAACAATAGAAGCAGCAGACATTACTAATCAAACAGGTGTGCACATCTCTTTAATAACTGAACATGTTCTGCTGCTGTGTTGTTCCCAACAGAACACAAGGAATCAATATTCAGTTTAAAGTCATTCACAACATGATCAATAGCTTTTCATAGACCGCTTGCATTATGAATATAATAGTAAATCTGGTTTAAATCAGGTTTCATGTTAGGCTTATCAAAATACAAACTGATATCAGAGCCCTTTAGTATGAAACGGTTAGTGTCTGAAAATATACAAAATATTGTAGTATAAACAAGTTTTGATTTACGATCAATCGATATTCAAAATAAATTTGACAATAGAAATATAGTCTTTGTAAAACCTGCTTAGTTAACCCTATGGAAGATCTTAAGTTTCTTCCTTTCATGGTTTATCAAGATCAACTTTTCAGAAGCCCAATAAAATGTAGCATTTGGAGTATAGTTGAGTACATGTATTTACATCAACAAAACAGTGTGTATTCATGTGTGTGTATATTTATATAGCTGTGTGTGTATTAGATTGTGTGTATTTGTGTGTGTGAGTGAGTGAGTGAGTGAGTGAGTGAGTGAGTGAGTGAGTGTGTGTGTGTGTGTGTGTGTGTGTGTGTGTGTGTGTGTGTGTGTGTGTGTGTGTGTGTGTGTGTGTGTGTGTGTGATTGTGTGTTGCTAAAACCGACAGAGAGACACTGAGGCACCACCCCCCCATAACCCAAACCAAGTGAGGAGGTCCTCCTGGGTGAAGGTGGACTGGAAGGTGTGGATGTGTGTCAGTGTGTCTGAGGACCCTCCTACATCTGGGGACACTCTGTAGAAGGACAGAGTGCCAGCAGGCCGGTCCAGATACACTCCTACTCTGTTAGAGCCAGGGGGGGGGGAGACGTATGTCTGTTCTACTATCGTTGTACCAGGCAGAGTAAACACCATCATAACAATAAAGACTCCAGGACTTGTTGTTCCCTCCAAGGCTGCTGTCACCACCCCCTCCTCTCCTTGTGATTCCTCTGTATGTCACTCCTATAGAAACACGTCCTTCCCTCTCTACCTCCCAGTAACAGCGGCCAGTCAGACCCTCTCTACACAACACCTGGTACTGGTAGTTAAATCTGTCTGTGTGATCAGGATACGACTGCTCCTCTCCAACCCGCGTCACTTTTCTGTTGTCCTCAGACAGAGAGAGTTCTCTGTGGGCTGTGTTTGGGTCCAGTGTGAGTTCACAGGCATCTGACAGGAGAACAAGACATGATTAGCTGCTGAACCATTCTTCATCTTCATCATCACTAGTACTGTTGTCTTGCATACTTCTTATTCCTCTCCTTTTTCACATGCCATCTACTCTACAAACATTAACATAGAAAGACTAAATAATGTCGTATGATAGGTACTATAGTGGACTGGTGTGCCTTGACTTTTACATAATTAAAGTTTATAGCAAATCCCATGTGTGTGTGAGTGGCTGTCCCAGTCAAAACATTGAACCCTAGAAAAATGTATAAACTGCATCTTTACACTACATACACATATTATACATCAACATGTCCAGCATGATGAGCTGATTGCTCCTATGGAATATCATAGCAATAGTCTTCATGCTTTCAAGATATTCCACTTTGAAAGGTTCCAATACACATCCATTGTAATCCACCTGTGTAGACAACAGACTGAACCAGCTGAGCTCACAGACAGGCTGGAAATGAACTGTTGGTACCATAGAACTGGTTCATACATAGTATACATACACATGTACACATACATACTACACATACATACACATGTACACATAAATAATACACATCCATACACATGTACACATACGTACACATACATGCCGACACAAACATACTAGACATTAACACACTGAAACACAGCTACAATATACAAAGGTATACACAAGTACACGTAAGGATACACAAGTACACATATATCCTATGCATACATAGACATGTACACATACGTACACATACATACTAGACATTCATAAACACACTGAAACATAGCTACACATACGTACACACAAGTCCACATCTGAATGAACGGACGTCACCTCCTGCTGTGTGGATGGACTTTCCATCTCAATAGTTAGTGTGTGTTGTGATGAATCTAACTAAACCGACACTTACACTTCTTTAGAGCTGGTTTCAGCCTCCACACTCCACCGTGCTCCACCCTGGGGGGGAAACAAAGTGAGAGCAGCATGTTGAAACATTCACCTTCTGCTGTCTCATCACTTTCTACACAACATGAGTTCCAGCTGCGTTTTCAAACCACTTTATCTAGCAGCTGGTTGAATCCTTGTAGGAGACATTGTCCCTGAGTGGTGAGCTGTCCTCTTCATACCTGAGAGTGTCCAGTCTCCAGCGTGGATCCTCCAGTCCAGCAGAGAGCAGCGTAACTCCTGAGTCTCCTGGGTGATTGTAGCTCAGGTCCAGCTCTCTCAGATGGGAGGGGATGGAGCTCAGAGCTGAGGCCAGAGAAGCACAGCCTTCCTGTGTGACCAGGCAGCCAGACAAGCCACACACACACACACACACACACACACACACACACACACACACACACACACACACACACACACACACACACACACACACACACACACACACACACAATTACTTTTCTGGATGTGAATGTGTTGAGTGTCCTCTGATATGGAACTTGTGGTGTAACTGCACATTGAGTCACTGACCTGAGAGTTTCCAGTGTACAGTGTGGACTCCCCAGTCCAGCAGAGAGCAGCTTCACTCCTGAATCCTGCACATCATTGGTACTCAGGTCCAGCTCTCTCAGACTAGAGGAGTTGGAGCTGAGAACTGAGGCCAGAGCTTCACAGCATCTCTCTGACAGATGACAGCCATTCAGCCTTCACACAAGATAAACACAACATGTTAGGAACTGGGATTAAAATAATTTACCTCTTTTACTTTAACATAATGAAGGACTTGTGTTGAAATCTTTAATTAGAGATGTTTAGATCCTTATGTTTATTCGAAATTGGGTGTCAAATGTTGAATATTGAATAGTTGTTTTGTAGCGTTTGAAAATGGTTTGGTACATTAATATTACTTTTTATTGTAGTATTATGAATTGCATTGTAATATATGTTATTAGTACATCTACAGAGATGTTTTGTATATTATTATAAGTTATATTCCAATATTATGTATATTGTGTTGTGAGGAGAAAAATATCATAGCAAGCAGGAAAACACTTTGCGAGCACGAGAGCAAAGACAGCATTTGTGCGCACGGGGCGTCAGTTGTGTGCTGCTTCACTTCACGTGCGCGCTCAATGAATCGTTTCTTCCTCACAGGCTTTATTATTGCTCTCGCCATCAGAGAACTACAAGATTAAAATGTTTAAAATAGTGGGTTAACTTTTATTAATAATGAACGTATATTTATGAATGTATCCTACATTTAAACTATAACTTACTTATACTTACAGCTATATATTGAATACAGCTGTATTGAACTATTATAAACGTATTAATAATTCCTGGCACTCCTTATTTATTATTTCATAATAAATATGGCTTTTATGAGTTTGCTTGTTCACCCTGGTTACACAATATAACAATATTATTCTCTAGCCTATTCATATTTGTGAATAGATGTTTAGCTATTTGAATAATGAATACAGAAAATAGTAAGCTTTTAAAATACATTTTGTGTGACAATTGCAAGTTTCAAATCATTAAAAAAAGATTTTTCCAGAGACCCTCCAACATGTTGCTGTTAAGGCTTTCAGGGGGTCTTAGGTGTCTAACTAGGGGTCTCTGACCCTCCCAAGACCCCCTGTATTTCACCCTGCTCTTAACTATCACCATCCCGTATACGGGGGACAGTGGGGGGGCACTAGTATTATATTTTATGTTAATGTTTATTATTGAAAAGCTGCAGGCATATGGATGTATAAGAATATCCACCTAAACAACAAGGTGTAACATTTCTATGATACTAAAGTCATGACTGTGGTCATCACAGGTACTGAGTTATAAGATGAGTTACATAACTGTCCTCTGATATGGAACTTGTGGTGTAACTGCACATTGAGTCAAACTGACCTGAGAGTTTCCAGTGTACAGTGTGGACTCCCCAGTCCAGCAGAGAGCAGCTTCACTCCTGAATCCTGCACATCATTGGTACTCAGGTCCAGCTCTCTCAGACTAGAGGAGTTGGAGCTGAGAACTGAGGCCAGAGCTTCACAGCATCTCTCTGACAGAAGACAGTCATTCAGCCTTCACACAAGATAAACACAACATGTTAGGAACTGGGATTAAAATAACTTACATCTTTTACTTCAACATAATGAAGGAATTGTGTTGAAATCTTTAATTTGAGATGTTTAGTTAATCTAACAAATATATACTATTCAATGCAATAGATCTTTAAATGTAAATTAAATATTGGGTGTAAAATGTTCAATTTTGAAAAGATTGTAGTGTTTGAAAACGGTTTTGAATTTTAATATTACTTTTTGTTGTATTATTTATATTGTGTTGTCTAGTATTATGTATATTGAGTTGTGTATTGTAATAAATGTTCTAAGTGAACCTACAGAGATGTTTTGTTTGTTATTATAACTTTTATATTCTAGTATTATGTATATTTTGTATTGTAATACATGTTATGAGTGAACCTACAGAGATGTTTTGGAGGCTTTGACCACTGGCAGCAGCCTCAGAAGACCCTCCTCTGAAGCAGAGTATTTCTTCAGGTCAAACACGTCCAGCTCCTCTTCTGATGACAGTAAGATGAAGACCAGAGCTGACCACTGAGCAGGAGAGAGAGATACTCTGGAGAGACTTCCTGATGTCAGGTACTGTTGGATCTCCTCCACTAGAGAACGGTCATTCAGCTCATTCAGACAGTGGAACAGATTGATGCTTCTCTCTGGAGAGAGATTTCCATTTATCCTCTTCTTGATGAAAGACGCTGTTTTCTGATTGGTCTGTGAGCTACTTCCTGTCTGTCCCAGCAGACCTCGTAGGAGAATCTGATTGGTCTCCAGAGAGAGGCCCAGGAGGAAGCGGAGGCTCAAGTCCAGGTGTCCGTTCTCACTCTGTAAGGCCTTGTCCACAGCACTCTGGTGGAGGAGGAGGAGTTTATCTTTACTGGAGGTTGGTGGTTCTTCTGAGAGCAGATTGACACCAGTGTCGATGAAGGACAGAAAGACATAAAAGGCAGCCAGAAACTCTTGGATGCTCAGATGGACAAAGCAGAAGACATTGTCCTGGTACAGCCCACACTCCTCTTTAAAGATCTGGGTGAACA
Organism: Lota lota; assembly: GCA_026745465.1. NCBI lineage: Eukaryota > Metazoa > Chordata > Actinopteri > Gadiformes > Lotidae > Lota > Lota lota. Next base: position 75,636 of record JACYXH010000678.1, on the reverse strand, counting down.
CTCCTGAGTACACTGAGGCTGCTCTGATATCGATCCCACACTCTGCCAGGTCTGCCTCGTAGAAGATCAGGTTGCCTTTCTCCAGCTGGTTAAAAGCCAGTTTTCCCAGAGAAACAATGATCTCCCTGTTCTCTGAACTCCAGTGTGGATCTGTTTCAGATCTCCCATGATACTTCCTGTCCCCCTGTATGGACTGAACCCTCAGGAAGTGGCTGTACATCTGAGTCACGGTCTTGGGCATCTCTTCTCCTCTCTGGGATGTTTTGAAGAAGTCCTCCAGAACTGTAGCAGTGATCCAACAGAAGACTGGGATGTGACACATGATGTGGAGGCTTCGTGATGTCTTGATGTGGGAGATGATTGTGCTGGCCAGCGTCTCCTCTCTGAATCTCTTCCTGAAGTACTCCTCCTTCTGTGGGTCGGTGAACCCTCTCACCTCTGTCACCATGCCGACACACTCAGCAGGGATCTGTTTGGCTGCCGCAGGGCGTGTGGTTATCCAGATGAGAGCGGAGGGAAGCAGGTCACCCCTGATGAGGTTTGTCAGCAGCACGTCCACCGAGGTTGGCTCTGTGACATCAGTCCAGATCTGGTTGTTCTGGAAGTCCAGAGGAAGTCGACACTCATCCAGACCATCCAAGATGAAGACAACTTGGAACCGGTCGTATCTGCAGATTCCTGCTTCTTTGGTCTCAATAAAGAAGTGATGAAGAAGTTCCACCAAGCTAAACTCTTTCCCTTTCAGTAAATTCAGCTCTCTGAAAGTGAGGAGAAATGTGAAGTGTATGTCGTGGTTGGCTTTGCCTTCAGCCCAGTCCAGAGTGAACTTGTGTGTTAAGACGGTTTTACCAATGCCGGCCACTCCAGTTGTCAATATTGTCCTGATTGGTTGACCTTGTCCAGGTAAGGGTTTAAAGATGTCTCCACATCTGATTGGCGTTTCCTCCTTGGCTGGTTTCCTGGAAGCTGTTTCAATCAGTCTGACCTCATGTTCCTTGTTGACCTCTCCACTGCCTCTCTCTGTGATGAAGAGCTCTGTGTAGAAGTCATTCAGACCTGTTGGCTGTCCTGCTTTAGGGATTCCCTCAAACACACACCAGAACGTCTTCTTCAAACGAGACTTGATGTTATGTTGGCACTCGACAGCAGCAGATCCTAAATGAGAAAACAACAGAAGAAAAAGAAAGTAAATGTAAAATGATCAACTTCATGACATTTAGTGGCTTCATTACTTGTGGTCAGAGAAGCTGGTTGTCACAAGGACTGCAAGTTACAGATTCAAAATGTTCAGGATTATTTCCTTATTTCAACAGCAATATGATTGGTCTAATGATAGTAATAATGATAGTGAATCAGTGGAAAGTGACTTGGTATGCTGATGTACCAAGATAGTGTTGCATATCTTCCACTGAGTTATTCCTAACATTCTTTAACCTGATATACCCACAATAACCCTACATATCTGGATCAAACCATTTAACCTGATACCCCACAATAACCCTACATATCTGGATCAAACCATTTAACCTGATTCCCACACAATAACCTACATATCTGGATCAAACCATTTAACCTGATACCCCCACAATAACCCTACATATCTGGATCAAATCATTTAACACCTACGAGGAACCCCAAAGATATCACCAAATTTAAGTTAGAAGTGTAGAAATCTCACATTATGTAATTTAGTCTGAACAGAACAAATAAGACTCTCATATTGCTCTTCAAAATTAGTATTTCTTCTCCATTTTCAAGAAAAGAGTCGTCTGCCCTTCAAAATAATTGTCTCCTCTGTCTTCAAAATAAGAGTCTCTTACCACCCCACAGTGTGTCGGCCAGTTCCTCCTGGTTCATCTCCATCAGGCAGAGCTTTGTGATGTCTACCACTCCGCTTATGGCGCGGCTCCTCTGCTCCTCGTTCTTACCATCCACCTCCTCCTCCTCCCTCTGACTCTCTGAGCATTGTGGGTAATCTGGGAAGAGGTCCCTCCAGAGCTTCTTCAGCTCCTTGTCTAGAAAAGCGTGTGCGTTCTCCTCAGCCCTCTGGAACAGAACAAACAGAACAAACATCAAGGAGAACTTTACTCTGAACTAACTGAGGACATCAGAAGCATCTGTCCTAGATTCACGTTGGTCTAAACAGGGAAGCCTGGAGACTATTAGCACCACAAGAGATGCTTTCTAATGTTCCTGTAGAGCTAAAGTCAAATGTCTTGTTGGACATTTACACACCTTGATCAGCTCTGTTTGATGCTGCTGTACAGACTGAGCACTGGTAACCTTTGACCTCTCCTGGTGTTGTCTGTGGAGAACACACACACAGAGTCATTGAGTGCGAATAAATATGAACACAAGTTCATCAACTGAATCTACATATGGACTTTGCTTCATTTCAGACACACACACACACACACACAAGATTTCAGACACACAAACTAATACAACAAAGTTGTATTCGTTTTGAGCCACTGAAGTCTGTTTGAAACTCCTACCTCTCCTCTCTGGAGGGGCATCCATCTTTATTTTCGATAGTTTCTGTATTTTTATCATCTCTGATAAATCCTCACCTCTTCTCAATAAACTGATTTTCATCTTTAAACTCAAGAGGTTGATCCATAGACCAGTCACTCTTCATGGAGACACAGCTGGGTCCAGGGTAGTCTGTTCTCTCCTGCTGGACTCTTCTAGAAAGACAAGAACCAGGATTTATTGATGTTTGACTGTTGTATTTTTTATAATCTCTGACAAATTCTCACTTTGGTTCAAACCGGTTCATTAATTCCATAAACCAGTCACTCTTCATGGAGACACAGCTGGGTCCAGGGGAGTCTGCTCTCTGCTGCTGGACTCTTCTAGAAAAACAAGAACCAGGATTTATGGATGTTTGATAGATGCTGTATTTTTATAATCTCTGATAAATCCTCACCTCTTCTCAATAGACTGATTTCCATCTTTAAATGTGACAGGTAATTCCATTGACCGGTCACTCTTCATGGAGACACAGCTGGGTCCAGGGGAGTCTGCTCTCTCCTGCTGCTCTGGGCTTCAACACAACACACACACAGCTTTTACTCAGACTAATGATGGAGTCATGATATATCACTGCTGAGCTCTGAGATGACAACATTCACCAGGCTGGTCTCATACAACATTCGTACGATATCTTACAAAAAGTTATGCAACATTTTTCGTAAGATTCCTACGGATGTCCGCGCACGCCCCAAGGAGCGCAGAACCAGGAAACATTGTGATGCAATATTACGCTTGTTTTAGCATTAAAATAAGTTTTGATTATATTTCTAATTTCTAGCGAGAAATGTGCCTTTTATTGCCACAATCTTCGTTCAGTGATTGTATTTGATGTTTAGTTAGTTAAACGGCTCGTTTTTCATGCTCATTTGGGGTTTTGAGGGAATATAATCGGGGTAAGCTATATTATGTTTAAGAAATAACTAAATGATATATATTATTACACAAAACATATTTCATGTGGAACCATGAGCTACATTTTTGTTCACCATCCCCCCAGTTCTGCTATATATCCATATGCACTTGTTAATGACCTATGGACATTATTTCATTTTCTGTAACATGCATATAATATCCTGTATTTAATACATGCACATGTAATATGAACACAACATTGTGAACTAGCCCTGAAATGATTGATTCTTGGTTCCTGTGATAGGAGCGGGACGCTGTGATGAGGAACATTAATGAACACAATGTAAGAACAGTTCACCTTGCTCACGAGTTTATGAGTTCTAGATAACGGTTCATTTACACAAACCTAGAAGAGGATTTATCTCCAACAGTGCTCTTCAGTCATTCACTAATCTAAAGACACGTGATTTAGCCGGCTTTCACTCCAAACCACAGTGCACTCGTTGCCATAACGACGGTTATTGTTGTGAACTAGGTTGCTCTGGCAACAGACGGATATTCTAAGGTGCGCCAGACAGAACAGCTTCTCCCTGAGTGTCGCCGAGGCAACGACCCCCTCAAGGGTGAGAGGTCATTCTTCATGCTCAGTGTGTGTTGACTATTTCTGTTGTTGAGTACAATGATCCCGGCAGTGCAATGATTTATCAACCACATTATTGAGTGTGTGAGAAGATGAAAGAGTGTCTAGTATGCTCTTAAATTGTGAGTGTGTGTGTGTTCCCAAATGTTCCCCTAGTGTGTGTGTGTGTGTGTGTGTGTGTGTTCCCCAGTGTTCCCCTAGTGTGTGTGTGTGTGTGTGTGTTCCCTAGTGTTCCCCTAGTGTGTGTGTGTGTTCCCCTAGTGTGTCTGTGTGTGTGTGTGTTCCCCTAGTGTGTGTGTGTGTGTTCCCTACTGTTCCCCTAGTGTGTGTGTGTGTTCCCTACTGTGTGTGTGTGTGAGTGAGTGAGTGAGTGAGTGAGTGAGTGAGTGAGTGAGTGAGTGAGTGAGTGTGTGTGTGTGTGTGTGTGTGTGTGTGTGTGTGTGTGTGTGTGTGTGTGTCCAAGGCCAAGTTACCACAGCCCACGGGGGACAGCCAGGCCCCCCGTTACGGTCACAGATGATAGGGTGGGGCCCGTTGTACTCCTATTGGACACTTTTATATGAATGAGGGCATTCAACCCTACTAAAAAACATGTTTGGAGGCTCTAGCCCAACCGGAAGTGACAGAATTGGTGGCTGATCCAGGGGTCTGGTACACTTGGGAATGAGCTAAAGACATGGGGTCCTTATCATATGAAAGGGGGCCTAAAGGACATACAGGATTATCAATTTGGTGGTTCCAGCCCAACCTGAAATGATGTAATCCCTGAGAGGTCACACGAAGATGTCAAAAGACACACCCTTAATGTGAGCCTAGAATGACTTGTGAATAAGATATGAATCAGGGCATTAAGGTCTGCTAATATTATACATGTGGGGGCTCTAGCCCTACAGGAAAGAATGGGAACCCATACAGGAAAAACGCCTCGAGCAGTTTAACTAACTAAACATATACAAATCAAAAAAAAGACATTTTATCAAAAAGCATTTTAATGTCGAAACAAGCGTAAAATCTGCCATGTTTGGTTCCTGCGATAGCAGCGTCCATAACAACCACCATGGCAACGATAGAGAACGTTGTATTTGCTGGCGAGAGCGAAAGAATATTCTTAATAACTTATAAACAAAACATTTACAATCACTGAACGAAGATTATGACAATAAAATACAAATGTCTCACCACAAATGTTATCAAAACCCATTTTAATGCAGAATCGATGTCGAAATATTGCATATTCTACTGAGAATAAAAGCCATGTCAGCCTTTATTTTGTGCCAGGTGCACTGATCGCTCGCGCTGCTGGAAATTTGTAGGAATCTTACGAAACATTTAGCATAACTCTTCGTACGGTATCATACAAACCATTGTCTGGGGATACGTTGCAGTCACAGACAGTGAGAGATCCTCTTCTTACCTCTTAGCTTTGCTCTGGGGGCCATGTTCCCCAGACAGAGTGCTTTTAGAGGTAGGACCCCCCTCCTCTCTCTCCTCATCCATAGTAGACTGGAGACCTGGACACAAACACAACTACATATTGTTTCTACGGCCATTCAGCGTTAGTTTATTCTCTGCTTTTATACAAGCTGCTTATTGCCGGTCACAGGGGGCTGTTGTCTCTGTTTGCTTTGGACGAGAGGCAGGGTGTTAGATTTAGGACAAATCCTAAATCACAAGAAAAACTAATAGCAGTATTTCAACCTCAACCGGATGCTTGACTCAAAGCTGAAAGGTTCTGGGTTCGATCCCCAATGTCCACAGTCTTACCTGTAGCATCATAAAGAGTAAGAATCCTCCTAAACCCTACCTGCTCCTTAATGACCTGGCTCTGAACTGTCTAACCCCTACCTGCTCCTTAATGACCAGTCTCTGTACTGTCTAACCCCTACCTGCGCCTTAATGACCTGTCTCTGTACTGTCTAACCCCTACCTGCTCCTTAATGACCTGTCTCTGTACTGTCTAACCCCTACCTGCTCCTTAATGACCTGTCTCTGTACTGTCTAACCCCTACCTGCTCCTTAATGACCTGTCTCTGTACTGTCTAACCCCTACCTGCTCCTTAATGACCTGTCTCTGTACTGTCTAACCCCTACCTGCTCCTTAATGACCTGTCTCTGTACTGTCTAACCCCTACCTGCTCCTTAATGACCTGTCTCTGTACTGTCTAACCCCTACCTGCTCCTTAATGACCTGTCTCTGTACTGTCTAACACCTACCTGCTCCTTAATGACCTGTCTCTGTACTGTCTAACCCCTACCTGCTCCTTAATGACCTGTATCTGAATTCACAGTCAGTCACTTTAGATAGAGAATCTGCTAAATTATTCAACGGTAATTTGGACAATAGCAACGCATCCATATATTTACTAACGTTTTTAACCCAGTCTTTTACAGAAAACGAACCATGAACCTATTGATAAGATTCAAAGTTATGCATTTTTAAGATATATCAGGGATCATAGTTGAGTACAGTACCTTAGTCTTCTTCCTGCTGTAATGAAGTGAGCCAAACCAAACAGTCCGTATCACAAGGATATGATGTTGTGACCCAACCAGTTGGACCAGTTCCCCTCCCAGTTTATACTCCTCTCAGACTAACCTCTTATTGGCTGCTGATCCATGACCTCACTCAGTGATGAAGAATAATCAATTTATTAAAATATGAACGATGGACAGCGAGCTCTGATGTGTAGAAGCTCAGAGAAAAACAAAGAGACACTTGATAGTTCAACCAGCATGTAGAGACACTCAGTCACTGATGCAGCTCCTTCTTTACAGCAGAACCAACAGGAACGCAATCAACGAAGACACAAATACAGTTGACATGTGTTTCCTGAAACTATAGCTCATTTTCTCCAAACCCGACACACAAAGTGTCCCGACGTCCACTTCTGCCACCTAGTGGTGGTCACTGTCCTCCATTCTACGTCATCCATTCATCTCCCTCTGTCTACACACCGGCCGGCAAGCTTCATTAGCACTCACTGTATCAGCCCCGGCTCTCTTCATATAAATGACACCACCACCACTGGTATCGTGGGGCGTGGCAACAATTGGACAGTAGCGCTTGTGGACAGTAGGAGTACACCATACTTAAATAGGAAGCAGGTGTGTTTCATTATGAAATGAAAGTGGCACACACACCTGTGTGTGGTGGAAGTTGGCGTTGGTTCAGGGAGCTCACTGAACCCTCTAGTGGCCGCAGCCGAAAATGCATGCAGGGATTTAAATCTCTTAATAATGAATCCTTCTTTATTGTCGTGCCTTGCCCTATAATAACACAGACAAAGGGTCAACTCGTCGTGTGACCGTGATTATCTTCATAAAACAGGTTCTGGTCTAATTCTGTGGTACGGTGGCCTGCATGGGCCCTCTCACACGCGCACCCAGGCAAAGAAGCAGAGGTTCCTTCTTATTCAGCTCAGCACCAGCGCCTCAAACACAGAGCTCTGTGTGTTTCAACATGTATGCTCAGGGTCCTATTAGACGCCACGGGGTAGGTGGTGTATCAACCAGCCTGCAGGGCTCATCTCTGGAGGAACGCCAATAGCTGGGATCCGTTTACTGTCGGGCTGTTTATAGTTCTCTCCATATTCTGTCACTCATTGGGCATACAAGTCGGGATATGGAAATGCACTCGCTGGTATCCTGATTCTTAATGTTGGTGTAGACTAAGCCTCTGTTGTGCTTTTTATTTAGTGAACCCCCAACCTTAAAGGTGAAAGTGATCCTGAACACACGAGAACATTCAGTTGATCCACTGAGTTGTTTATTAGCATTATGCTTTATTCACCAATACAACAGAGAAATAGTCCCTTACATGGACACAATAAACACAAGGACTAAAACAATAGAAGCAGCAGACATTACTAATCAAACAGGTGTGCACATATCTTTAATAACTGAACATGTTGTGCTGCTGTGTTGTTCCCAACAGAACACAAGGAATCAATATTCAGTTTAAAGTCATTCACAACATGATCAATAGCTTTTCATAGACCGCTCGCATTATGAATATAATATTAAATCTGCTTTAAATCAGGTTCCATATTAGGCTTATCAAAATACAAACTGATATCAGAGCCCTTTAGTATGAAACGGTTAATGTCTGGAAATATACAAAATATTGTAGTATAAACAAGTTTTCCTTTACGATCAATCAAAATTCAAAATCCATTTGTCATTAGAAATATAGTCTTTGTAAAACCTGCTTAGTTAACCCTATGGAAGATCTCAAGTCTCTTCCTTTCATGGTTTATCAAGATCAACTTTTCAGAAGCCCAATAAAATGTAGCATTTGGAGTATAGTTGAGTACATGTATTTACATCAAAAAAACATTGTGTGTTCATGTGTGTGTGTATATTCATATAGGTGTCTGTGTGTAGTGTGTGTAGTAATATGAGTGTGTGTATTTACATGTCTGTGTCTGTATGTGTGAGATTGTGTGTTGCTACAAACCGACAGAGAGACACTGAGGCACTACCCCCCCATAACCAAAACGCAGGGTGGAGGTCCTCCTGGGTGAAGGTGGACTGGAAGGTGTGGATGTGTGTCAGTGTGTCTGAGGACCCTCCTACATCTGGGGACACTCTGTAGAAGGACAGAGTGCCAGCAGGCCGGTCCAGATACACTCCTACTCTGTTAGAGCCAGGGGGGGGGAGACGTATGTCTGTTCCTCTACCGTTGTACCAGGCAGAGTAACTACCATCATCATGACAAACAAGACTCCAGGACTTGTTGTTTCCTCCAAGCCTGCTGTCACCACCCCTTCCTCTCCTTGTGATTCCTCTGTATGTCACTCCTATATCAACACGTCCTTCCCTCTCTACCTCCCAGTAACAGCGGCCAGTCAGACCGTCTCTACACAACACCTGGTACCAGGAGTCAAATCTCTCTGGGTGATCAGGATTAGACTGTTTCTCTCTAACCCACGTCACCTTTCTGTTGTCCTCAGACAGAGAGAGGTGTCTGTGGGCTGTGTTTGGGTCCAGTGTGAGTTCACAGGCATCTGACGGGAGAACAAGACATGATTAGCTGCTGAACCATTCTTCATCATCATCATCATCATCACTAGTACTGTTGTCTTGCATACTTCTTATTCATGTCCTTTTTCACGTGCCATCTACTCTACAAACATTAACATAGAAAGACTAAATAATGTCGTATGATAGGTACTATAGTGGACTAGTGTGCCTTGACTTTTACATAATTAAAGTTGACAGCAAATCCCATGTGTGTGTGAGTGACTGTCCCAGTCAAAACATTGAACCCTAGAAAAATGTATAAACTGCATCTTTACACTACATACACATATTATACATCAACATGTCCAGAATGATGAGCTGATTGCTCCTATGGAATATCATAGCAATAGTCTTCATACTTTCAAGATATTCCACTTTGAAAGGTTCCAATACATATCCATTGTGATCCACCTGTGTAGACAACAGACTGAACCAGCTGAGCTCACAGACAGGCTGGAAATTAACTGTTGGTACCATAGAACTGGTTCATACATAATATACATACACATGTACACATACACAATACACATACATACACATGTACACATACATGTACACATACATACACATGTACACATACATGTACACATACATACACATGTACACATACATGTACACATACACATGTACAAATATGTACACATACATACCTACATAAAAATGCTAGACATAAACACACAAAAACATAGCTACACATACGTATACACAAGTACTCATTGTGGCAACCCATCTCCAGAGCTTCGCCCCAGGCGGCTCAGGGGAGCGGTGGTAGACGGAGTTTACCACCGCTCCTCGGAGGATCGCACACCGGAGCTCATTTTCGCTGATGACGCTCAGCGGAATGGGCGACACCTGCGACTGAGGAGGAAACGCGGATATATACGCGAGACTCTGCGTCGCTAAGGAGGGAGGACAGTCACACAAAGGATGGACAAAGACCGCTGATCCAGAGCTCCGACAGGGGAGATATCGAGAGCCTCACCCGAGAGTAAATCGTGTGGTTTGTCTTTTTTACCAGGAGTGTCCTGGAGTTCGGCCATCCCTGACGGAAGACCCATAGGGAAGGATTATCCCGCAACGAAGCGGAGGGTCCACGGGAACCGCCGGCGACTATACCGGTCCAGCCTCGGAGAGGGGACGGAGAACATTAACGCACATTGTTGACCAGTTTACTTTGGTGACAGGCACGGCCTAACCAGTATTATTTATAGTTAATAAGTACGCCTTTTTGGGCTGAAACTGACTACCGGCTTGTGTTCACTGGGGGGAGACGACTGCATAGTGGAGTCGGGCTGCCACAACATACATACTAAACATAGATACTGTACATAGACATGCGCACATACGTACACATACAAACTAGACATACATAAACACACTGAATCATAGCTACACATACGTACACACAAGTCCACATCTGAATGAACGGACGTCACCTCCTGCTGTGTGGATGGACTTTCCATTTCAATAGTTAGTGTGTGTTGTGATGAATCTAACTAAACAGACACTTACACTTCTTTAGAGCTGGTTTCAGCCTCCACACTCCACCGTGCTCCACCCTGGGGGGGAAACAAAGTGAGAGCAGCATGTTGAAACATTCACCTTCTGCTGTCTCATCACTTTCTACACAACATGAGTTCCAGCTGCGTTTTCAAACCACCTCATCTAGCAGCTGGTTGAATCCTTGTAGGAGACATTGTCCCTGAGTGGTGAGCTGTCCTCTCCATACCTGAGAGTGTCCAGTCTCCAGTGTGGATCCTCCAGTGCAGCAGAGAGCAGCGTAACTCCTGAGTCTCCTGGGTGATTGTAGCTCAGGTCCAGCTCTCTCAGATGGGAGGGGTTGGAGCTCAGAGCTGAGGCCAGAGAAGAACAGCCTTCCTGTGTGACCAGGCAGCCAGACAAGCTACACACACACACACACACACACACACACACACACACACACACACACACACACACACACACACACACACACACACACACACACACACACACACACACACACACACACACAAATTATTAATTTTCTGGATGTGAATGTGTTGAGTGTCCTCTGATATGGAACTTGTGGTGTAACTGCACATTGAGTCAAACTGACTTGAGAGTTTCCAGTGTACAGTGTGGACTCCCCAGTCCAGCAGAGAGCAGCTTCACTCCTGAATCCTGCACATCATTGGTACTCAGGTCCAGCTCTCTCAGACTAGAGGAGTTGGAGCTGAGAACTGAGGCCAGAGCTTCACAGCATCTCTCTGACAGATGACAGCCATTCAGCCTTCACACAAGATAAACACAACATGTTAGGAACTGGGATTAAAATAATTTACCTCTTTTACTTTAACATGAAGGAATTATGTTGAAATCTTTTATTAGATATGTTGTATTAGTTTGACTCATGTATTATAGTTAATACATTATATTCTTTAATGTCAATTAAATATTGGGTGTGAAATATTGAATATTGAAAGAGATTTTGTAGTGTTTGAAAATGGTTTTGAATATTAATATTACTTTTTATTGTAGTATTATTAATATTGAGTTGAGTGTATTGTACATGTTTTAAGTACAACTACAGAGATGTTTTGTATGTTATTATAGCTTTTACATTCTAGTATTATGTATATTGTGATGTGTATTGTAATACATGTTATTAGTGAACCTACAGAGATGTTTTGTATGTTATTATAACTTTTATATTCTAGTATTATGTATATTGTGTTGTGTATTGTAATACATGTTATAAGTGAACCTACAGAGATGTTTTGGAGTATTTGACCACTGGCAGCAGCCTCAGAAGACCCTCCTCTGAAGCAGAGTATTTCTTCAGGTCAAACACGTCGAGCTCCTCTTCTGATGACAGTAAGATGAAGACCAGAGCTGACCACTGAGCAGTAGAGAGAGATTCTCTGGAGAGACTTCCTGATGTCAGGTACTGTTGGATCTCCTCCACTAGAGAACGGTCGCTCAGCTCATTCAGACATTGGAACAGATTGATGCTTCTCTCTGGAGAGAGATCTCCACCTATCTTCTCCTTGATGTAAGACACTGTATTCTGATTGGTCTCTGAGCTACTTCCTGTCTGTCCCAGCAGACCTCGTAGGATAATCTGATTGGTCTCCAGAGAGAGGCCCAGGAGGAAGCGGAGGAACAAGTCCAGGTGTCCGTTCTCACTCTGTAAGGCCTTGTCCACAGCACTCTGGTGGAGGAGGAGGAGATTATCTTTCCTGGAGGTTGGTGGTTCTTCTGAGAGCAGATTGACACCAGTGTCGATGAAGGACAGAAACACATAAAGGGCAGCCAGAAACTCTTGGATGCTCAGATGGATAAAGCAGAACACACTGTCCTGGTACAGCCCAAACTCCTCTTTAAAGATCTGGGTGAACACTCCTGAGTACACTGAGGCTGCTCTGATATCGATCCCACACTCTGCCAGGTCTGCCTCGTAGAAGATCAGGTTGCCTTTCTCTATCTGAGTAAAAGCCAGTTTTCCCAGAGAAACAATGATCTCCTTACTCTCTGAACTCCAGTGTGGATCTGTTTCAGATCTCCCATGATACTTCCTGTCCCCCTGTATGGACTGAACCCTCAGGAAGTGGCTGTACATCTGAGTCACGGTCTTGGGCTTCTCTTCTCCTATCTGGGATGTTTTGAAGAAGTCCTCCAGAACTATAGCAGTGATCCAACAGAAGACTGGGATGTGGCACATGATGTGGAGGCTTCGTGATGTCTTGATGTGGGAGATGATTGTGCTGGCCAGCGTCTCCTCTCTGAATCTCTTCCTGAAGTACTCCTCCTTCTGTGGGTCGGTGAACCCTCTCACCTCTGTCACCATGCCGACACACTCAGCAGGGATCTGATTGGCTGCCGCAGGGCGTGTGGTTATCCAGATGCGAGCGGAGGGAAGCAGGTCGCCCCTGATGAGGTTTGTCAGCAGCACGTCCACCGAGGTCGGCTCTGTGACATCAGTCCAGATCGGGTTGTTCTGGAAGTCCAGAGGAAGTCGACACTCATCCAGACCATCCAAGATGAAGACAACTTGGAACCGGTCGTATCTGCAGATTCCTGCTTCTTTGGTCTCAATGAAGAAGTGATGAAGAAGTTCCACCAAGCTAAACTCTTTCCCTTTCAGTAAATTCAGCTCTCTGAAAGTGAAGAGAAATGTGAAGTATATGTCGTGGTTGGCTTTGCCTTCAGCCCAGTCCAGAGTGAACTTGTGTGTTAAGACGGTTTTACCAATGCCGGCCACTCCAGTTGTCAATATTGTCCTGATTGGTTGACCTTGTCCAGGTAAGGGTTTAAAGATGTCTCCACATTTGATTGGTGTTTCCTCCTTGGCTGGTTTCCTGGAAGCTTTTTCAATCAGTCTGACCTCATGTTCCTTGTTGACCTCTCCACTGCCTCTCTTTGCGATGAAGAGCTCTGTGTAGAAGTCATTCAGAGGTGTTGGCTCTCCTGCTTTAGGGATTCCCTCAAACACACACCTGAACGTCTTCTTCAAACGAGACTTGATGTTATGTTGGCACTCGACAGCAGCAGATCCTAAATGAGAAAACAACAGAAGAAAAATAAAGTAAATGTAAAATGATCAACTTCATGACATTTAGTAGCTTCATTACTTGTGGTCAGAGAAGCTGGTTGTCACAAGGACTGCAAGTTACAGATTCAAAATGTTCAGGATTATTTCCTTATTTCAACAGCAATATGATTGGTCTAATGATAGTAATAATGATAGTGAATCAGTGGAAAGTGACTTGCTATGTTGATAGTGTTGCATATCTTCCACTGAGTTATTCTGCTGTTTATCTGCAGCATATTGTTTAACATTCTTTAACCTGATAGACCCACAATAACCCTACATATCTGGATCAAACCATTTAACCTGATACCCCCTCAATAACCCTACATATCTGGATCAAACCATTTAACCTGATACCCCCACAATAACCCTACATATCTGAATCAAACCATTTAACCTGATACCCCCACAATAAACCTACATATCTGGATCAAACCATTTAACCTGATACGCCACAATAACTCTACATATCTGGATCAAACCATTTAACCTGATACCCCCACAATAACCCTACATATCTGGACCAAACCATTTAACCTGATACCCCCACAATAACTCTACATATCTGGATCAAACCATTTAACCTTATACCCCCACAATAACCCTACATATCTGGACCAAACCATTTAACCTCATACCCTCACAATAACCCTACATATCTGGATCAAATCATTTAACCTGATACCCCCACAATAACCCTACATATCTGGATCAAATCATTTAACCCTGAAGAGGAAATATCTCCAAATTGAAGTTAGAAATGTAGAAATCTCACATTATGTAATTCAGTCTGAACAGAACAAATAAGAGTCTCTTCTGGCCTTCAAAATAATTGTCTCCTCTGTCTTCAAAATAAGAGTCTCTTACCGCCCCACAGTGTGTCGGCCAGTTCCTCCTGGTTCATCTCCATCAGGCAGAGCTTTGTGATGTCTACCACTCCTTCTATGGCGCGCCTCCTCTGCTCCTCGTTCTTACCATCCACCTCCTCCTCCCTCTGACTCTCTGAGCATTGTGGGTAATCTGGGAAGTGAACCCTCCAGAGCTTCTTCAGCTCCTTGTCTAGAAAAGCGTGTGCATTCTCCTCAGCCCTCTGGAACAGAACAAACATCAAGGAGAACTTTACTCTGAACTAACTGAGGACATCAGAAGCATCTGTCCTAGATTCACGTTGGTCTAAAGAGGGAAGCCTGGAGACTATTAGCACCACAAGAGATGCTTTCTAATGTTCCTGTAGAGCTAAAGTCAAATGTCTTGTTGGACATTTACACACCTTGATCACCTCTGTTTGATGCTGCTGTACAGACTGAGCACTGGTAACCTTTGACCTCTCCTGGTGTTGTCTGTGGAGAGAACACACACACACACACACACACACACACACACAAACACACACACACTCATTGAGAGCAAGTGTGTATAAATATGAACACAAGTTCATCAACTGAATCTACATATGGACTTTGATTAATTTCAGACACACACACACACACACACACACACACACACACACACACACACACACACACACACACACACACACACACACAAACTAATACAACTTTGTTCTTTTAGTTTTGAGCCACTGAAGTCTGTTTGAAACTCCTACCTCTCCTCTCTGGAGGGGCATCCATCTTTATTTTAGATAGTTTCTGTATCTTTATAATCTATGATAAATCCTCACCTCTTCTCAATAAACTCATTTCCATCTTTGAACTTAACAGGTCTTTTCATAGACCAGTCACTCTCCATGGAGACACAGCTGGGTCCAGGGGAGTCTGCTCTCTCCTGCTGGACTCTTCTAGAAAAACAAGAACCAGGATTTATGGATGTTTGATAGATGCTGTATTTTTCTAATCTCTGATAAATCCTCACCTCTTCTCAATAGTCTGATTTCCATCTTTAAATGTAACAGGTAATTTCATAGAGCGGTCACTCTTCATGGAGACACAGCTGGGTCCAGGGGAGTCTGCTCTCTCCTGCTGCTCTGGGCTTCAACACAACACACACACAGCTTTTACTCAGACTAATGATGGAGTCATGATATATCACTGCTGAGCTCTGAGATGACAACAGTCACAGACAGTGAGAGATCCTCTTCTTACCTCTTAGCTTTGCTCTGGGGGCCATGTTCCCCAGACAGAGTGGTTTTAGAGGTAGGACCCCCCTCCTCTCTCTGCTCATCCATAGTAGACTGGAGACCTGGACACAAACACAACTACATATTGTTTCTGTGGACACTATATCACTATCTATGTCCAGATTACATACAAACACACTATCACTATCTATGTCTAGATTACATACATATCGTAAATAGGACAATTCTTTATTTCCCTTTTGAACTTCTGAAACACTGAATTATCTCTTCCAGTAGATCATAGTCACTAGAGCATCAAGAGTGCAAAGATCAGTGTACTAAACCTTCTATAACTAATATTACCAATAAAACTCTACCAATATAACACTAGTGTTCTAGTACTAGTGTTCTAGTACTAGTGTTCTAGTACTAGTGTACACTAGTGTTCTAGTACTAGTGTTCTAGTACTAGAACACTAGTACTAGAGTGAGGCAGTGCACCCCCTCCTTCTTAACTCTCTGACTTTAGTCTTTTCTCATTTACTCATGATCAGGTATTCACAGTGTATCTATGGATACCTATTGTTATTGTCACGGTTGGGTATTATTATTATTCTTCATTGGCAACGCTTATATCTCCGCGGTGGAGTAATCAAAAGTTTTCAAATTTTAGGGTTTTGTACATATCCCCGGTAAGCAGGTCTCGAAAAAGTCTGTTGGCAAATTACACATAGGTGGCGCTATAACATCCGGTCAAAGCTAAACGATCAGCACGTCCGCCACTATGGATGAAACTTTCTGAACCTTAGTGTCCTTGCCTTGTTTTACATGCTGAACATCTTATCTTCTTAGGACCATCAAGTCCGTCATGATAGATTTTGCTGTACAGTGAAAATGTCGTGGAACCTTCAAAAATCTTCTTCTACAGAATCAGAGCGTCCCCGGCGAATTCCCCAGAAGGATTTCAGATTCATGATCTGTGGGCCTGTCTGAGATTCAACTTATCTTCGATTTTTAATTAAGTAAAACATGCCAGAGTAATGGCAAATTCAAAATATGCAAATGATTTAATACTACTATATCAGCCACAAATCAGCTTCAAAAGGGAGCTGAAACTTGACACTTAACATGCACATGGAAGACACCTCCCTTAACATCTGGTACAGATTTGGTGTCAATATTATATTCCATTACGTCACAGTGTCAATTAACGTGATCGCTGTTGCGCGTAATGCACCAATTCACCAGCAGGTGGGAGAATAGCGCACATAAACTGCATCTATTATGTAACCACTGTGTGTGTGTGTGCGTGTGTGTGTGTGTGTGTGTGTGTGTGTGTGTGTGTGTGTGTGTGTGTGTGTGTGTGTGTGTGTGTGTGTGTGTGTGTGTGTGTGTGTGTGGAGTACAGGTAAACCAGTATTCCTCTGTAGTTAGTTAATGATTGATTATTTTAAGGACAGCTCTTACTCAGGTCCTGGTCTGTGTCCTGGTTTGATCCCAGGTGTTTCTGACAGCGTGGACACGCTTCAAAAGATCTCTTTACTTATGTTTGTTTGGTTTGTTGTCTTGTCTGTTTCCTAACTCTGAAAAAGCTGTGTGTGTGTGTGTGTGTGTGTGTGTGTGTGTGTGTGTGTGTGTGTGTGTGTGTGTGTGTGAGTGTGTGTGTGTGTGTCTCTATGTCTTTGTGTGTGTGTGTGTGTGTGTGTGTGTCTTTTTCTGCGTGTGTGTGTCTCTATCTGGTTCTTTATATTTCAGAATATAACAAGTTTCACAATAGAATTGGATGCATTGGTTTGACGTTCTCCTATCCAAACCGAGCCTCTCTACAACGCAGGCTGGGCCTTAAAGGGGTACACACATCATTACTCAATGGTCCGTTTTGAAGGTGGCTGTTGACACTGTATACTTTAGAAACATGACTGGTGATTATTTAGATGTTTACTTCCAGTAAACCGGTTTATAAGTCATACATCTGCCACTATTGGAAGACCGCTCCCTCTCAAAACAGTGTAATTTGAACCGAGCAATACACATGTCCACGTAGTGTAGTGGTTTAGGTTCTGCCAGGAAAGCATAGCGTCTCCGGCTTGAATCTGATCTCAACCATTCATTTATTTTTTCCTCAATGGTCCGTTTTGAAGGTGGCTTTTGACACTGTATACTTTAGAAACATGACTGGTGATTGTTTAGATGTGTTTGCTTCCAGTAAACCGGTTTATAAGGCATACATCTGACACTATTGTAAGACAGCTCCCTCTCAATACATAGTGTGAATTCAACCCAATCAGTCAATATGAATATAATTACACAGGATACTAGCTCAGTATGAATATAATTACACAGGATACTAGCTCAGTATGAATATAATTACACAGGATACTAGCTCAGTATGAATATAATTACACAGGATACTAGCTCAGTATGAATATAATTACACAGGATACTAGCGCAGTATAAATATTAATACACAGGATACTAGCTCAGTATAAATATAATTACACAGGATCCTCGATCAGTATAAATATAATTACACAGGATACTTAGTCAGTATAAATATTACACAATATGTAATATCACACTGCATTCGTGTTAGGGGGGCCTGGGACTAAATATAAACATAATTGCATATGATAATTTGTGTATGCATCGAATATGAATAAATCATAATTATACATCCACTCCTAGTATAATATCAACCCCACCCAAACCTACATTCAGTTAGATAACATTATAATAGCAATCCCACTCAAACAATAGTCAGTTAGATTATATCAACCCCACCCAAACATAGTCAGTCAATTATATTATATCAACCCCATCCAAAGCTGAACACCACCTTAATGGTGTTGAAATTCAAGACGCAGTGTAGTGACAGCAAGTGTGTCTCCAGTTCAGAGTCATTCAGTCACTGTGGTGAAAGGATGAATACAGTTTAACAAACCTACCTTGAGTTAACCTTTCATGATGTCTTGTGTTCATTTAGTGGGCTTGGGTTCGTGTTGGCTCTCTCTCTTCTGTTCGCTTGTTGTGGTGTGTGTGTTGAGCACCAAAGGCTCTTCAACCATCCCAAACACCTCCACCACAGACACACCTGTCTCCTTCACGCTAATCATGTTGGCCAGAAGGTGAACCGCACCGAGGTGGATTCACCGCCCCCTGGTGGCTCCACATGCAATAACAGAGTACTAAAACATGGCTTTGATCAACGGCCTCATATCTTACTATTGAGTCATTTATCACACGCGTTCATCCAAAGCTACTTACAGTGAATACAGATACACATAGGCGATGGAAGTATGAGGGTGCTGCAGCACCCCCTGTTGGCTGAGGCGGAAATTATATTGGAAATCATGTTGTTTTTAAATCATTTGTGAGTGATATATTATATGAAATACTTTTATTAAACCGCTTGTGTTATCATTATTTAGTATTACAACTATTTAGAAATAGCAACGTTGTGATCAAATTAATAAAGCAGATCAAATAATTGTGGATGTTTCCACGTTACCTGGAAAGTCTCTGTATGTTCCAGCATGAAGGCCTACTAAGGGTCTTTATATCTTTCCTTAATATGGGAGACCAGGGGCCTACTAAGGGTCTTTATATCTTTCCTTACTATGGGAGACCAGGTGCCTACTAAGGGTCTTTATATCTTTCCTTACTATGGGAGACCAGGGGCATTCTAAGGGTCTTCATATCTTTCCTTACTATGGGAAACCAGGGGGCTACTAAGGGTCTTTATATCTTTCCTTACTATGGGAAACCAGGGGCCTACTAAGGGTCTTTATATCTTTCCTTACTATGGGAGACCAGGGGCCTACTAAGGGTCTTTGTACCTTTCCTTACTATGGGAGACCAGGGGCCTACTAAGGGTCTTTATATCTTTCCTTACTATGGGAGACCAGGGGCCTACTAAGGGTATTTATATCTTTCCTTACTATGGGAGACCAGGGGCCTACTAAGGGTCTTTGTACCTTTCCTTACTGGCCGACACTGGTCTAATTCTGTGGTACGGTGGCCTGCATGGGCCCTCTCACACGCGCACCCAGGCAAAGAAGCAGAGGTTCCTTCTTCTTCAGCTCAGCACCAGCGCCTCAAACACAGAGCTCTGTGTGTTTCAACATGTATGCTCAGGGTCCTATTAGACGCCACGGGGTAGGTGGTGTATCAACCAGCCTGCAGGGCTCATCTTTGGAGGAACGCCAATAGCTGGGATCCGTTTACTGTCGGGCTGTTTATAGTTCTCTCCATATTCTGTCACTCATTGGGCATACAAGTCGGGATATGGAAATGCACTCGCTGGTATCCTGATTCTTAATGTTGGTGTAGACGAAGCCTCTGTTGTGCTTTTTATTTAGTGAACCCCCAACCTTAAAGGTGAAACTGATCCTGAACACACGAGAACATTCAGTTGATCCACTGAGTTGTTTATTACCATTATGCTTTAATCACCAATACAACAGAGAAATAGTCCCTTACATGGACACAATAAACACAAGGACTAAAACAATAGAAGCAGCAGACATTACTAATCAAACAGGTGTGCACATATCTTTAACAACTGAACATGTTCTGCTGCTGTGTTGTTCCCAACAGAACACAAGGAATCAATATTCAGTTTAAAGTCATTCACAACATGATCAATAGTTTTTCATAGACCGCTTGCATTATGAATATATTAAATCTGCTTTAAATCAGGTTTCATGTTAGGCTTATCAAAATACAAACTGATATCAGAGCCCTTTAGTATGAAACGGTTAGTGTTTGAAAATATACAGAATATTGTAGTATAAACAAGTTTTGACTTATGATCAATCAATATTAAAATCCATTTGACATTAGAAATATAGTCTTTGTAAAACCTGCTTAGTTAACCCTATGGAATATCTTAAGTCTCTTCCTTTCATGGTTTATCAAGATCAACTTTTCAGAAGCCCAATAAAATGTAGCATTTGGAGTATAGTTGAGTACATGTATTTACATCAACAAAACACAGTGTGTGTCCATGTGTGTGTGTATATTCATATAGGTGTGTGTGTGTGTGTGTGTGTGCATTAGCATGTGGGTATTTATATGTGGGTATGTCTGTGTGTGTGATTGTGTGTTGCTACAACCGACAGAGAGACACTGAGGCACCATTACTCCATAACCAAAACCCAGGGAGGAGGTACTCCTGGGTGAAGGTGGACTGGAAGGTGTGGATGTGTGTCAGTGTGTCTGAGGACCCTCCTACATCTGGGGACACTCTGTAGAAGGACAGAGTGCCAGCAGGCCGGTCCAGATACACTCCTACTCTGTTAGAGCCAGCAGGGGGGAGACGTATGTCTGTTTCTCTACCGTTGTACCGGGCAGAGTAACCACCATTATGACAATAAAGACTCCAGGACTTGTTGTTCCCTCCAAGCCTGCTGTCACCACCCACTCCTCTCCTTGTGATTCCTCTGTATGTCACTCCTATAACAACACGTCTTTCCCTCTCTACCTCCCAGTAACAGCGCCCAGTCAGACCCTCTCTACACAACACCTGGTACTGGGAGTCAAATCTCTCTGGATGATCAGGATATGACTGATCCTCTCCAACCCGCGTCACCTTTCTGTTGTCCTCAGACAGAGAGAGGTGTCTGTGGGCTGTGTTTGGGTCCAGTGTGAGTTCACAGGCATCTGACGGTAGAACAAGACATGATTAGCTGCTGAACCATTCTTCATCATCATCATCACTAGTACTGTTGTCTTGCATACTTCTTATTCCTGTCCTTTTTCACGTGCCATCTACTCTACAAACATTAACATAGAAAGACTAAATAATGTCGTATGATAGGTACTATAGTGGACTAGTGTGCCTTGACTTTTACATAATTAAAGTTTATAGCAAATCCCATGTGTGTGTGAGTGGCTTTCCCAGTCAAAACATTGAACCCTAGAAAAATGGATAAACTGCATCTTTACACTACATACACATATTATACATCAACATTTCCAGCATGATGAGCTGATTGCTCCTATGGAATATCGTAGCAATAGTCTTCATACTTTCAAGATATTCCACTTTGAAAGGTTCCAATACACATCCATTGTAATCCACCTGTGTAGACAACAGACTGAACCAGCTGAGCTCACAGACAGGCTGGAAATTAACTGTTGGTACCATAGAACTGGTTCATACATAGTATACATACACATGTACACATACATAATACACATACATACACATGTACACATACATAATACACATACATAGACATGTACACATACATACACATGAACACATTCATACACAAGTACACATACATAATACACATACTTAGACATGTACACATACGTACACATACATACTAAACATACATAAACACACTGAAACACAGCTACACATATGTACACACAAGTCCACATCTGAATGAACAGACGTCACCTCCTGCTGTGTGGATGGACTTTCCATCTCAATAATTAGTGTGTGTTGTGATGAATCTAACTAAACAGACACTTACACTTCTTTAGAGCTGGTTTCAGCCTCCACACTCCACCGTGCTCCACCCTGGGGGGAAAACAAAGTGAGAGCAGCATGTTGAAACATTCACCTTCTGCTGTCTCATCACTTTCTACACAACATGAGTTCCAGCTGCGTTTTCAAACCACTTCATCTAGCAGCTGGTTGAATCCTTGTAGGAGACATTGTCCCTGAGTGGTGAGCTGTCCTCTCCATACCTGAGAGTGTCCAGTCTCCAGCGTGGATCCTCCAGTCCAGCAGAGAGCAGCGTAACTCCTGAGTCTCCTGGGTGATTGTAGCTCAGGTCCAGCTCTCTCAGATGGGAGGGGTTGGAGCTCAGAGCTGAGACCAGAGAAGAACAGCCTTCCTGTGTGACCAGGCAGCCAGACAAGCTACACACACACACACACACACACACACACACACACACACACACACACACACACACACACACACACACACACACACACACACACACACACACACACACACACACAATTACTTTTCTGGATGTGAATGTGTTGAGTGTCCTCTGATATGGAACTTGTGGTGTAACTGCACATTGAGTCAAACTGACCTGAGAGTTTCCAGTGTACAGTGTGGACTCCCCAGTCCAGCAGAGAGCAGCTTCACTCCTGAATCCTGCACATCATTGGTACTCAGGTCCAGCTCTCTCAGACTAGAGGAGTTGGAGCTGAGAACTGAGGCCAGAGCTTCACAGCATCTCTCTGACAGATGACAGTCATTCAGCCTTCACACAAGATAAACACAACATGTTAGGAACTGGGATTAATGTTTTAGTTGAAATTAGTTATTAGACATGTTTTAGTAGTTTAACTAAATGTCAATTCAGTAGATCTTCAAAATATGACTAAACTTAGAGATCATATAACTAAAGATTCAACAAAACAGTTCTAAGAAGAAGCTGTTGTTAAACTTTACTAAACAACTCTAAAGTTCACCTTACAGACTACAGGATTATGAGTAGAATAGAAATGTACTATAACATACACCTTATACCATCATTAACACACTGAGTATAACGTACACCTTATACTGTCATGGCAACACAACTAGAATTGGATTGAGGTATTGTGTTTAATCAAATGAGTGGTGATGGCGCTGCGATGCACGCAAACTGCCAAGGTTTAGTTCAGTGCTGGAAGTTAAAGAGCGGCTGTATTGTGGGCCGGTGTGAGCGCTCTACTTGGAAACACGACCCACTTAAGTTCCACTGAAGACACACTGCTTTGATCAGAAAATGAAAAAGGTGTTGTGTACATTGTGCAAAGTTCAATGAAATTGCACCGCAGCACTAGAGCTATTCAAGAGCATGTGAAGAAATGCACTATTCTGGAGGACCCAGAAAAGAAACTAAAGATCCTAATATTAGCCAATGAGCAGCCGGTTATTATTAGTAGGTGTTTGATTTAGGAGGAGGAGGAGGAAGAGTTGGTTAGTGAGGAAAGAGATGTCTGGCGCTGGTGGTAAAAACAGAAAAATACCCCCTATGCAATCAAAACATTTGACAACTTATTTAAAGTGAGGGAATCTGTTCAAATGAATGAACACAGATGGATGGTACGTGACCAAGGACATTTTAACGTCTAATAAAGGGTGCAAACAGATTTGTTTGGGTGCCACCAGTAGAAGATGTGTCTTGAGCCCTGAGAGGACATATGTTACTTATTTATTTAGACCTGTTAACTTTCTGAATGTGAGTGTGTTGAGTGTCCTCTGATATGGAGCTTGTGGTGTAACTGCACATTGAGTCAAACTGACCTGAGAGTTTCCAGTGTACAGTGTGGACTCCCCAGTCCAGCAGAGAGCAGCTTCACTCCTGAATCCTGTACATCATTGGTACTCAGGTCCAGCTCTCTCAGACTAGAGGAGTTGGAGCTGAGAACTGAGGCCAGAGCTTCACAGCATCTCTCTGACAGATGACAGCCATTCAGCCTTCACACAAGATAAACACAACTGGGATTAAAATAACTTACCTCTTTTACTTTAACATAATGAAGGACTTGTGTTTGAATATTTTATTAGAGATGTTTTATTAATTTAACTAATATATACTAGTAGTACATCTACAGAGATGTTTTGCATATTATTAGAAGTTATATTCCAATATTATGTATATTGTGTTGAGGAGAAAATATATCAGAGCGAGCAGGAAAACACTTTGCAGCACGAGAGCAAAGACAGCATTTGTGCGCACGGGGCGTCAGTTGTGTGCTGCTTCACTTCACGTGCGCGCTCAATGAATCCTTTCTTCCTCACAGGCTTTATTATTGCTCTCGCCATCAGAGAACTACAAGATTAAAATGTTTAAAATAGTGGGTTATCTTTTATTAATAATGAACGTATATTTATGAATGTATCGTACATTTCAACTATAACTTACTTATATTTATAACTATATATTGAATACAGCTGTATTGAACTATTATAAACTATCATTAATTCCTGGCTCTCCTTATTTATTATTTCATAATAAATACAGCTTTTATGAGTTTGCTTCTTTACCCTTGTTACACAATATAACAATTTTATTCTGTAGCCTATTCATATTTGTGAATAGATGTGTAGCAATTTGAATAATACAGAAAATAGTAAGCTTTTCAAATACATTTTGTGTGGCAATTGCAAGTTTCAAATCATTTAAAAAAGAATTTTCCAGAGTCCCTCCAAAATGTTCCTGTTGAGGCTTTCAGGGGGTCTTAGGTGTCCAACTAGGGGTCTCAGACCCTCCCAAGACCCCCTGTATTTCACCCTGCTCTTAACTATCACCGTCCCGTATACGGGGGACGGTGGGGGGGCACTAGTATTATATTTTGTGTTCATGTTTATATTTATAATTGAAAAGTTGCAGGCATTTGGATGTATAAGAATATCCAGCTAAACAATAAGGTGTAACATTTCTATGATACCAAAGTCATGAATGTGGTCATCACAGGTACTGAGTTATAAGATGAGTTATATAACTGTCCTCTGATATGGAACTTGTGGTGTAACTGCACAATGAGTCAAACTGACCTGAGAGTTTCCAGTGTACAGTGTGAGTAGTAAATAAGAGTTCCCCTTTAGAGCTAAAACCAAACCAATACACATCCGGTCAGATAAAGCGGAAGTAACACCTAGACTCAACCGGATGCGGATCCACATCCTGTCTGCCCAGTGTTGACCAGTGTTGACCTGTCTGACCATTGTTGACCATGTTGACCAAACGGAAATTGTATTCCTGCTCAGTAAACATCCGCTTTGTTAAAAAAGCAGGAGGGCCCGGAAGTGTCTGTGGCGCCTGTGATGCCTGCGATGCCTGTGATGCCTGAGGCGCCGGAAGTGAGTCTGAGGATCCGGTGGGTCTAAGGCGCCGGAAGTGAGTCTGAGGCTCCGGTGAGTCTGAGGGGAAAGGGTGGGGGTCTGAGGCGCCGGAAGTGAGTCTGAGGCTCCAGTGGGTCTGAGGCGCCGGTGGGGGTCTGAGGTGCCATGGGTGGTGGGGGTTAGGGTGAAACATGTGCTATCTTCAAAGGGGCATGAGGTGAGGAAGGCCTGTGGGGGGAAAGGGTGTGTGTGTGTGTGTGTGTGTGTGTGTGTGTGTGTGTGTGTGTGTGTGTGTGTGTGTGTGTGTGTGTGTGTGTGTGTGTGTGTGTGTGTGTGTGTGTGTGTGATTGTTTATGATATAATTTTACAGCATGCTATTGATGCTATACGGGGGATTAAAAAGGTGGGGATTGGTCTCTCATCCTCACCCCATGGATGGTATATGACGCGTAAAACAAATAAAACTAAATACAATTAAAAAAATATATATGCTAAATAGGCACACAAAAAAATAAGCGGGGGTTTTCAAACATAGGGTCTTGTTATCTACATACATTGAAATCAAACGACTGTTTTAGAACCAATGAACAAGGGTTATAGATAGGGAGGCGTTACGCAAGGACATGCCGTGTAGACGAGAGCAGGCCGACAGCTCTTTATAAGACACGTGTTTTTGAACGGAACAGAGATCTAAAACTATCAACATGCCGCTGATCTACTGTGAGTATATCCTAAAACATAGCCATATCATTATGCATATCAGGCCCATGACTTTGTGTAACAGTCTTATATTTGTTTGATAAAGTTGTACATTGTTAGGTGACGAAGAGGCTACGGGTGGCGCTAAGAGGTATCCGGAGGATCACCGAGCATGTATGTAGTAATCATCTCCGAATATTCTGCTATTCATTATCGTTTATACATGCATATACAATGTGACTAATTGGATACCTGTTATGTGGTAGGTTTGTTTGATACGCCGTATGTGAGGAAGAATCAACGAGCTGATGCCGAGTTGGCTAACTTTAAAATCAATGAGGGGGCGTCTACTAGCCGTGGTAAGCTAACAAAACATGTTTTATGTTTAATAAATGATAACTGGTGTTATACGCTGCTATAACTATATGTGTTTGTTCTAATGTGTTTTTCTTTCTGTCTTATGCTCTTTTTTCATGTAGCTAAACAGTCCAGACCCCGGTATGTAAGAGGTATAAAAACAGGGACAGCTGTTTTAACATATACAGCACCTCCACCGATAGCCATCAGAAGCCGGGGATACGGACAGCTAACTGATGACACGATCCAACAGATCCTAACACTAGTCGCTAGCAAACCCATTGGCGCTTGCGAACCCTCGGTTCATGAAGTGGTACATGAGAAGCCGGTAGACCATCAAGATGTGTCTCATTGTCTGACTGCAGCTCATGGTAAGCCATTTTACTGTAAAACTATTCGCTATTCCGCTAGATAACACACTAATAAAATATATTCATCCCTTGTTTCAATCAGATAACGATTACACAGGCCTTGGAGGAACTCTTCTGAACTCGCAGCCCAAGCTGTGGACGGACGAAGAAATCAAATTCTGGGATGCCAACGAGTTTGGAGCGGACCAGCCCCCGTGGACGGACGAAGATAGCAGATTCTGGGGTGACGAATTTGGAGCAGGCCGGACATCTGCACCTACAGCGCCCCCTAGCGCCATAAATGCAGTTACCCCGGATGGACAGGCTGACCAGGGACCATCGATAACCCACAACGACCCAGCGCCCCCTAGCGTCATAAATGCAGTTACCCCGGATGGGCAGGCTAACCAGGAGCCATCGATAACCCATAACGACACATCTGTTGTGCATTCTGTCCAAGAAGCTACACGGCCTCAAGAAAACAGGTCAGAGCAATGCGACTCGGACCATGCTATGCTAAAGTGTTTATGTGACATGCAGGGAAAGACTGAATGATTTACGTGCTACTGTTGGTATACAGGCAAAGATGATGCATCATCGTTATAGCAAGGGTGTGTTTGTGGCTAAAACTGTGCGTGAACATAACGCCGCTATTGAGGATATGATGGTAATCATCCAAGGCATGCAGAAAAACATTGCAAAAAACACAATGCTTAAGAGACTCATGTGAATAGGCATCAGGTCTGATACAGATGCATTTTGAAATACGTTGCTGTGGATTAAAAATAGCTGTTGATCTGTTTTTTACTTTTGGTACAGCGTTTTTCTTTTTTTTGTATGGCGTTTTCTTTTTATTAAATAGTTTTTAAATATTATTATTGGTGTTGTTTACTTTTTTATTTTGGGGGTTTGGTTGTGACGGTATGCGTTACATATAGACGGTTTATTATATATATATATATATATATATTATAAATAACTATAAATACACAATGAGCCCCAGAAAAAGAAAATTCAAATCTGTAGACGGCAACCCCGAGAAGAGATGTAAACGCAGTGTACTTGAGTCTAGTGATGTTTTTGAGAATGGAAACATTATGGATGCGTGTCTTGAGGAGATGCTGAGTAGTTTTGATTGTGATCCCCAACAGGATCATAGGCTTTGCGGCCATGATTCGGTACTCCCATCCGAACAGCTATATGTGTCTGTTTTTAAAAGGATAGAGGGGTATATGGGTAGGGCGCAAGAGTCTATAGCCATAACTGACCAGAGAAGCCGTCAGATAGAGCGTATGGACGGGCCAACGTATGCCGACAGCTGTGCTAACGGTGATAGTGTCGGCTGCTGTGCTAACGGTGATAGTGTCGACGATGGTACTGAGGTGGTGGTGGCCACGATGTGTGTAGAGCAAGATCCAAAACAGGTTGGATGTAGGTCTGATGATGATGGGCATGCTATGTCTGATGTAAATGAGGAGGTATTTATACAGACTGGCGGTGTTCTCTCCGATGATGGGTCTAGAGATGAGACACATACACGGTCATTCCCCTACTTTAATGGTTTTGAGGTTAGACAGTCTGTAGATCTAAGAAGCATCCCTCTGGAAAATTGAGAAGTGGCTAATTTTATCAGAGAGCGGTTGACAGATGTAATAACACAGTGCACTCAGAGTACTGATAGTGGAAGCGTTTTAAACGTCACCCTGCGGGGTCCGTCACTGGCCAGTGATGTACAGGCTGTACTCACGGTTGGGGACGATTATGATGCTGATTTGTTTTTAGAACAGATAGCCCAGGTCATACCGAGTAATGACACAAGTTTGACAGACGATGGCTTAGAGTTTGTTATCACGGGTGCTCATAATAAAAGGGGGAGCACCCGTCTCAAGCTAAAATCCATACCCTATGACGAAATCATACGCAAGAAATAACTAAGTCTCCACATACCCAACAACACCCACAACAATCTGTGTTTCTCACTATGTTTAGCACATTTTCATGCTGATGAGCTGACGGCTAAAGTGGGGTCAGCGTCTGAACAGGCTAAAGTGGCATATGCCTTAGAATTACATACGGCCCTAGGTTATGACCCCAGTCATCAGGTTGGTTTTTCTGATGTATCCAATTTTGAGAAGCATATAGATGCAAAAATATTGGTATTTCATCACAATGCTACTTACAAGAAGCTAGAATTGTTTCAGACCCATCCTGAACAGCACCCAAAAACAATCTGGCTCTACCTACATGACAACCACTACCACCTCATAGAAAACAAGACGGCTTTCTTCGGTGCACAACATGTGTGTGAAGATTGTTACAAAACATGTCAGTCAGTTCAAATGCACAAATGTTCATTGTACTGCAATGTCTGCTTGACAGTATGTGACGGGCAAGGGGGCAGTACGATAAAGTGTAAGGATTGTTGTCGTATTTGTCGTTCAAAGCACTGTTATGACACTCACAAACAAAAGTCAGCAGCATACGGCATAGTACCCTGTAACCAGGCCAAGTATTGCGACAAGTGTTGTAGACAGTATCTTGTAGCCCGTAGTAAGACTACTGATGATGTCCCTGCCCATCGGTGTTGTACAGAAAAGTGCAAACATTGTGGTGAAGGTCTAATCAGTGATACAGACCATGAGTGCTACATTCAGCCTCTTGCTTCTGAAACCCCAAAAAGTAAATACATTTTTTATGATTTTGAGACGCGCTATCATGAGGGTAGACACGAAGCACACTTTGTGTCAGCTATGTCGTTTGATGGCCAGAAGTGGTATGCTAGTGGTGCAGATTGTGTTGCAAAGTTTGTCAAGCGCTATAGAGCAAAACGATACAAATGTCATACGTTCATAGCACACAATGCATCTGGATTTGACAGCTACATCATGCTGGATTATTTCACCAAACAGGGTATTACGCCCTTACTGACCATGCGCGGCAGTAGAGTTATCCTAATGATTGATAAGACATACCAGCAGAGGTGGATCGACTCGTTTAGCTTTCTCCCCATGAGTCTGGCTAAAACGCCATCTGCTCTTGGTTTTGATGACGTGGAAAAAGGCTATTTTCCACATAAATTCAACACCAGGGAGCATGAGTTCTACATAGGTTCTTACCCTGATGCCTCGTATTACGGTTTTGACTAAATGACTTCTGATGAGATTCATCACGTGGTACAGAACCGTGAGTCACCGTACCTTCAACTTCCAGAAGGAGTTGCGTCGTTACGGGGTCAACGACGTGGTGATTCTGCGCAAAGCATGTGGAATCTACCGAGAGACTTTCATGGCATGTGCAGAAGTTGATCCTTTTGCATACACCACTCTGGCATCAGCGTGTATGGCTGTATACAAGACATCGTTTTTACCAAAGAACACATTGGCATTGACATACGATGGCGTCTATGTGAAACAGCACAAGACGTACTCTAATGTATCCATACAGTGGCTAGAATATCTGTCCCATATCCATAAACTGGAGATTCATCATGCTCTCAATCAGGGTGAAGTTCAATATGGACCCTTCTTCCTAGATGGATATGCCCCGATCACACACACAGCCTATGAGTTTGCAGGATGTTTCTATCACGGCTGTGAACAATGTTACCAATCGACTCATGTTAACCCTGTCACAAAGATCACCTATGGTGAGATGAGAAGGCAATTTACGTTCAAAGTCTCTGCCCTCAAAAGAGATCATGACTTAAGTGTTGTTTCTGGGAGTGCGAGTGGGATAGACAGAAAAAAGCTGATGCTGAGCTGCAGACATTTTTGTCGACTCTGAAGATCCAGAGTAGGATCGATCCTCGTGATTCTCTCTATGGTGGGCGCACAAACGCCATCTAGTTGTACCACAAGATTGAGCCTGGTGAGAAAATACGTTACTATGACTTCACATCGCTCTACCCTACTGTGCAGGCCCGCTGTCCTTATCCTGTAGGGCATCCTGAAATCATCTTTAGAGATTTTGAGTCCATTGACAAATATTTTGGTATAGTTAAATGTACTGTGCTGCCCCCTAGAGGTCTATACCACCCTGTTCTACCATACAGATGCAACGGGAAGTTGATGTTCCCCCTCTGTCGCACATGTACAGACAATCTAAACCAGACTAGCGAAAGCCATCACAGCTGTGATGAGAGGGCATTGACTGGCACGTGGGTGTCTTTCGAGCTGCAGAAGGCTGTTGAAAAGGGGTATCTGATAACACAGATGCACGAGGTATGGCATTACCCTAAACAGTCGGATGATTTGTTTAAAGGCTATGTCAAAGCGTTTCTAAAGTGTAAGCAGGAGGCTTCAGGATACCCCAGCACAGTGGACACTGAGGCGAAACGTCAGTTGTATGTGGCAAACTACTATGCAAAGGAAGGCATTCGGTTAGATCCGGGCAACATGAACGTAAACAAAGCCATGCGTAGTTGTAACAAGCTAATTCTGAACCGTTTGTGGGGACGCTTTTCGTTGCGCACAGATCTACCGACATGTGAGTTAATTTCTGGTTTACCCAGCTAATGTTCAGCGACAGCTACCATGTCAGTCACTTTTGCTTCATCTCTGATGACATGGCTATGGTGCAGTGGAAACACAAAGATGCACGACTCTCTAGGGCTCGAGATGTTAACGTGGTTGTGGGTGCTGTGACTACAGCCCACGCTAGGCTTATGCTATACGATCTTCTAGAAAAACGGCAAGAGCGTGTCTTTTACTGTGACACAGACAGTATCATTTTTGTTTCTGGCAGGGGTGAAGCGGTGCCTCCTACAGGCCCATACCTGGGGGACTTGACAGATGAGCTTAACGATGGGGAAGTGTTTGACACTGAGCAGGAAGATTACATCACAGAGTGTGTTTCTACAGGTCCTAAATGCTATGCCTACCACACACACCAGAACAAGACGGCCATCAAATGCAAGGGTGTTACTTTAAATGCTAAAAATGCTCAAGTTGTCACCCAACAGACACTCACAAGTTTAGTACATGGCTTTGTGACACATCAGCCTCTGGACAGAGAGATTATCACCAAAGTAGATACCATACAGAGGGATAAGAACAGGCTCCAGCTTAAAAACGCCACAGTGATTAATCGCCTTTGTGTGGTTTACAACAAGCGCAGGGTCTTTGATGATTATACCACCCTTTCTTATGGCTACTAGACAGACGACGGGCGAGGGTGAAACGTTTGACCCCCAACTTCAGCATCCATTCAGCATGGTAGTATCAGGCCCCTCAAACAGTGGCAAGACCTACTTTGTCAAAACCGTAATTGAAAACGCAGATCGGATATTTTCAGAAAAGATTAACCGTATAGTCTACATTTATTCATGGTGGCAACCTATGTATGACGGATTGTTAAAAATAAGGGTCATTAACTTTGTGGAGGGGATCCCTGCATCTCTAGGCGATGATACACTCTTGCCTCATACTAGAAATCTTCTCATTATTGATGACTTGATGAATGATGCTAGCAATAATTTTGAGGTTCAACGTGTTTTTACAAAATATGTACACCATCATAACCTCAGCTGTATGTATCTGGTACAGAATTTATTTATGCAAGGTAAAGCTAGTAGAACAATAAGTTTAAACACAAATTACATGGTATTGTTTAAAAACCCACGTGACAAATATAAGATTTTGTTAATAGCCAGGCAGATGTTTCCTTGTAAGACAAAGTATTTTGTGGAGTCCTTTAACGATGCTACTTGTTTACCTTATGGCTATTTGCTAGTTGACTTTAAAGCCAAGACCCCTGACCACATGAGGCTTAGAACAGCTATTTTATCGGACCGACAAGTTGTCTACACCCAGCCATTAAAGTGATTAGCTATAAACAATGTCGTCACGCATAACCAGAAACAGTGACCGTCTGAAGCTGTTATATAAACCACCACCAGCACGTCGTCACGCATAACCAGAAACAGTGACCGTCTGAAGCTGTTATATAAAGCACCGCCAGCTCTACGGAAAGTTATTCTACGTACAGCCAACGATGATTTTATCAAAGTCCTGTGTGAAATAGCATTGAACATTTTACAAGGCCGGATACCGTTGCACAAAAGACTGCAGAAACATAAAAAGGACATCAGGCTGCTGGCTAGTAAGAAGGTGTTGATTTCTAAAAAGAAAATACTTATTAATCAGACCGGGGGGGTTTTGTTGCCATTGTTGGGTGCTGCAATACCCTTGATTACCAGCCTTTTCTCAAGAGGTGGTTAACCAGGGGGGGTGGAGTTATGTTGGTATGGAGCATACTCAGAAGATGTATCTAGTTCCTCAGCATCAACTAGACGCCTTAAAGCATACCAACCATCGCGATTCTGTTAGACAGACTGCTGAAAATGAATTGGATAAAGCTATGGAGACGGTGTTGAACATACCGGATTATGACCTGCATGAAAAAGCCAAAAAGTATGGGGCTGTTCTACAGCGTTATCTAGCAATGGTAAAACAAGGGGAACAGGAGAAAGGGGGTTTGACTATCACTGTCTGAGGAGGTGGGAGGGGATCATGCTGGCCATGCAGAGATCCGTGGTGTCAGAGCGGTGATCATATTTTTGATGATGTGTTGAAACATATTCCTCCAAAAAGCAAGGGAAACGCTGTGTATATATTGGAATCATTGAAGAAATCTAAAGATGTATCATGGACCGACAGGGGTGAAATTGTAATAAAAGGAGAGACTATAAAAGGGGTCTCACATATATGATTTGTTAAAGAATGTTACGACCCCCTACACCATTTTAGACTGCCAGACCCCATGGATGGACTGCTTTTTTTAAATCTTTAGCCTCTATAAATGTACCAACAGCTTCTATACCTAGTAAACGACTAAGACAGATTATTAGCCTCTATATACATCCCTGTTTTGGATAGTGTTGATGCAACAGAATCAGGGATGTCTATCCTAGGTAGTAGGTATGGCGCTACACCTGATATAAGTCGTGTTGAACAATCAAAGTCTGTATCAAAACTAAAAAGAAAGAGCATACTTAAGGAAACGGGGCCATCCTTTAGCTCCCATAAGCTGCATATGAGTGATTGGCTGCATTTTTTATTTAATGTTTTATTTTTGTTTGTTTTTTATTGTTTTGTGTTTTTATTATTATGTCATTGGCTGTATATTAATGTGTTTTATTACTATTACGTCATTGGATGTATATTAAGGTGTTTCATGCTTGAATAAAATCTAATAACCACAATATTTGCCTGTCTACCTTGTCTTTTTATTTTCAAAATACATGCTACATATTACACACTGCTACACGACTGGACACACCTAAAATTATGTTCATTACAAACATTAGATTGTATCCGATTAACAAAGTCATATACCATTTTATCATTACGGGGTGGATTATTTTTAACAAGCGACCGTGAAACAGAAATACCGTAATAATCGGCAATCATACACAAATCATCCTTCCTACAGCCATCAACCTGACTTAAAGTAGGATGAGCAACAAACTCCTCTAAGCTAAATACTGCCATACTACCAGAAGGCAAACAACAGTGACTGCAGTCCGAAGCTAATCACGTAGTAGGATAAGCTAAGCTACAAACAAATAGTTCAACCACACCCACGTACTGATTTAGCAACATTACGTCCTCCTTCACTGGTGAAGAGTGTGATAAGCGTCAATACCAGGTGCCACACACACGTTAGGCAAATACCAAGCCCAGCCTTATAAAAAAACTACTTCCCCAGTTCCTACCTAACCCCAAAGCTATATCTGCCTATCTTCTGGAGCTTGCCGGTGTTACACCGTATTCTGACTCACCGTATTCTGTGACCCCAGGGGTCGCTGTTGCACATTTTCTGCAACATGCACGAGTTTGAAGGCATAAAGTCGTTCATGTGCGGAAACATGCACGAGCTTCAAAGTAAACATCGTATCGTCATCGCTTTCTCGGGATGGGTTAGTTCGTTTTGTAAAGCCCGTTGAGTGGATAAAGCAAAGAGGTTGATTTGGCTCTGTGGTGGCACGATGATGACGGGTCCTTCTTTCTTGATGCAAACGTGAATATAGAAACGGTGTTGGTGAATTCTAAACAGCATTTTACACAGTAGCCTATAGTAGGAAATACTCAAAGGTCAATCAACGTAATTAAACGCTGATTGTTGCTTCTTATGGGGAAAGAAGCAACGTTGATGGATCGTAGTTAACGCCCCGTCCATAGTATGTGTCTGTAAAATGATAATCAAAGCAAATGTATTTATAAAGCAGATTTAATTACAAAGGGATGGGGGAGAGATGTTTCTTCATAACGAGACTCTCTCTAATTGCTCAAAGTGTGGTTGTTTTTGTTATAATGCCCACCTTTTTTTTTATTACTGCAGTTTATGAAATAAACTTTGAACTAATGCCTGTATGGGCGTGATGTGTGCGTGATTGCAGTGACTTGGGTGGATTTGCAGCGTAAGGGTGATTTTAGTGACCTAAGAGCACAATTTTAAAAAAGCCGACAGTATTGCGCCATGAGTATGGTGGCCACTGAAGAGGCAGTAACCTGTGGTTACAGTGGAAGCACGGCGGGACGAAGCACCCGACAGCATCTGTTTTTCATTTGTCATCCTGTATAATTATTCATGTCTGCGATCATCACAGAGTCCACACGCAACAGGAAACCATCCACGGTGGGTCACAATCCATGATAGCTGGCCGTCGTATTCTGTGACCCCACTGTAAATGCGATTTTTTTTTACTTAAACCACAACCAAATGTGTTCAGGTCATTTGGCATCCTCACATCTGTATGTGTACAAAATTATTCACGTCTGCAATCATCACAGAGTCCACACGCAACAGGAAACCAATTACGGTAGGTCACAATCCATGATAGCTGGCCGTCGTATTCTGTGACCCCAACGTAAATGCGATTTTATTTTACTTAAACCCCAACCAAAAGTGTTCAGGTCATTTGGCATCCTCATATCTGTATGTGTACAAAATTATTCATGTCTGTGATCATCACAGAGTCCACACGCAACAGGAAACCATCCACGGTGGGTCACAATCCATGATAGCTGGCCGTCGTATTCTGTGACCCCACTGTAAATGCGATTTTTTTTTACTTAAACCCCAACCAAATGTGTTCAGGTCATTTGGCATCCTCATATCTGTATGTGTACAAAATTATTCACGTCTGCAATCATCACAGAGTCCACACGCAACAGGAAACCAATTACGGTAGGTCACAATCCATGATAGCTGGCCGTCGTATTCTGTGACCCCAACGTAAATGGGATTTTATTTTACTTAAACCACAACCAAATGTGTTCAGGTCATTTGGCATCCTCATATCTGTATGTGTACAAAATTATTCATGTCTGTGATCATCACAGAGTCCACACGCAACAGGAAACCATCCACGGTGGGTCACAATCCATGATAGCTGGCCGTCGTATTCTGTGACCCCGACCTGTCTACATTATGTAAATTAGGATGACCTTTGACGTGTCTGATTGGTCCAATTTGAAATTGCACATTTAAAAAGTCTCTTAGCACAGACAAAACGACCATAGGTAACGAACAGATAACATACACCTACTGAGCATTCAGTTTCTGTAGTCTACATACTTTGTTTTGACATTGCATTATGGACAAACAAATGTTTGACGAGCTAAGGGAGTTCCTCATCAAAGGAGAGTTTCCTAAAGAAACTGATAAAAAACAGCGTTACACTATTCGGCGACGAGCTGCAAACTACTGCATCGATGGTAGGGCTAAACTACATTTTTAATCCATAAAATACATAATTTAACAATAATGCACAAAACTTTCAGCAAATACTGCATATTAGCCTACGTAACTGTTATGTTAGCATTGCAAGTCATGGTAAGAGAGGCCAAATTAAACAAGGCTCTCAATAATTGCTATCCTATCTTCAGATGGTGAATTGTTTTATGTCAGACATAAGGGATCTGACAAAGAGGATCGAGTGAAAGTAGTCTGTGGGGCGGCTGCGGCCGACTCATTATTTCAAGAATTTCACACCAGTGACATTGGCGCACACTGCGGCCAAATTCGGACTAGGAACGTGATTTCTCGAAGGTTCTACTGGCCTGGCATGTCAGCCGACATTGATAATTGGGTATGTTTTAGCTTTCATATTTAACCTTGCTACTTGATTCCGCACTTGTGAGAAAAAAACCGTTAAATCTCGTGAAAATATCTTCAAAAGGTCACCCAATGCACTGTGTGTCAGCAAAACCGACATGACCTCAAGGTTGGCACGGATTATAAACCAATAAAGGAAAACATTCAATTTTTGTGTGTTTTAATCACTGTGCCTTTTTATAGTAGATGGGAGGAGCATTCACCATATTTCCAACATATTTAATGTGTGAATAACATAGTAATTGTGTCGTCTTTTTGTCTTTGTTTTCAAACAGACTAAAGTTCCATTTGAACTTGTAGGCATGGACCTAGTTGGCAAGCTGGTCATGACAGACAAGGGAAACCAGTACATCTGTGTGATGGTCGACTACTGTACCAGATGGTCACAGGCCTATGCCATCCAGTCTAAATCCGCAGCAGAGGTTACACAGTGCATATTGAGATTTGTTTATCAATTTGAAGTGCCACAAAGAATCCTCACGGATCAAGGAAAGGAATTTGTCAACAAAGTACGTATTTTCTTTTAACTTTGAACTTGGACATTAGTAGTCATTTAAAATGACAGCTTTTTATTTATTCTATGTAACAGTGGGGTTAAATAGTTCTCTGCACCATTCATTCAGATCAACACCGAAGTGTGCCAAATATTGGGGATCAGAAGGAGTCTCTGTGCCCCATACCACCCCCAGACCAATGGGTTGGTGGAGAGGTTGAATGGCACCATACAGAGGTTAACAGATGCCTTTTAACAGCATTTAACATACTAAAACTGTAAATGTTAAATAGAAAATTATATATATATATATATATATATATATATATATATATGAACATTTTACTTTTTTAAATCACTGTCTAGAGCGCTGAGGAAGCTTACCGGGGAAAGGCCGAACACATGGGATGGATACCTGGACCCTGTTATGTTTGGTTTGCGCACCAAACTGCAGCTCACAACACGCTTCTCTCCGTTTTACCTGATGTTTGGGAGGGAAGCAAGGTATCCATCTCAGGTGCAGGAGAACTATGAGGTTAGCTTGAATTTCTACATATTTTCTCTTGTTATTAAAAAAACGATTTAGAACAAGTATTGAATCACTACTTACATACTTATGAACTGTAATAAAGTTAAATAACTGTTTTATTTTTTCACAGGTTGATGGGTCCTTTGAGGACCAGTACCTTGAAGAGGAGGTGGCGATGGACATAGTGCGACAGGACAAGATCATGACCATTGTCCAGCACAATGTGGAGAAAGTTCAGGAAAGAAACAGAGGGAGACTGGAATTCAGACCAAAGAGCCAGAGCCTTCAGGTGGGGGACATGGTGTGGAGGAAGGACGTTCGCAGCCAGCAACGGAAAGGGGGAAAGATGGATCGAGAGTTCCTTGGACCATTCAGGGTTGTGAACATTGAAGGTAAAAGTGTTGACCTTGTGGATAGTTCAGGAAAATCTATCCACAAGGTCAACACTGATCACCTGAAGCTACACCACCAAGAGACCCCGAGAATACCTCGGCGGTTGAGAGGATGTCCCCCAGTCTCTACCATCACCTCCACTCCACCTGCTGCCACCGCCACTCCATCTGCTGCTACCTCCACGCCACCTGCTGCTACCTCCACGCCACCTGCTGCTACCTCCACGCCACCTGCTGCTACCTCCACGCCACCTGCTGCTACCTCCACGCCACCTGCTGCTACCTCCTCCACTTCAGATAAATGTATGTAACCCTATGATTCTCACTGTGATATTGCTCAGTTTTCTGTGAATGTTCAACCTTAAAAGTTAAGGTGACTCAAATGAAACGGCTGATCATGAGAGAAGATATGATCAACCGATAGAATAATAATATTGATAATTTCTTTTATCCTCATGTTAGATATTACAGACGCTTGGAAGGGCAAAAAAGTCCATGTTCTGCTGTCCAGAATCGGACCCTACAAATTGTTTTATTGGGACATTAGTAGGACAAGTCCGGGTCAGGACCTCGAGAGTGAGGTAAGCTGAAGTATTTATTTAAATTGTATTTATTATATTGAACAAGTAAATCTACAAAAGCTAAGACACGTTAAGTTAACTTAATTTTTTTAATTAATTTCCTTTCCTCAGGTGATCAATGCCTACTTCCACAAAATGGTCCACAAGCATAATTGCCAAGGGGGCAAACAGGCACTCTTTATTGATACGCATGCAATAACACAAATTTGGCAAGGGAAGACAGCAATTCTTAGGGTAGGCACAGTACAGGTATTTTTGTCGTGATGGGTTTATCCAAAATTTTCTAGGTCATCTTCCCCTCAGAACAGAGGAGCCTTGTACTGGATCCACTCGGTAATGATGGCTCCAGGGTGAAGAGATGTCTGGAATCCACAAGGTAACAGTTGTATGATGTCCCCTTATGTAGGCCACTGTCACTTTTCTGTTAGTGTATTACTGTAACAAAGACTCAGGCACAAGGAGCAGGGTGAACCCAGTGGCAGGACTTAAGGCAGACTGGTTGGAAGGGTCAGGCAAAGGACTTGGTCAAGGCAGGCAGGGGTCAGGTGATCCGCATGGTAATACAAAGGGTCAGGCAGGAATCGTAGTCGGGGTATAAAAGCAAGACACGGGTATCCAGTACTGGAACACAAGACCTTGGAAATGCAGGTAAGTAACAACAAGACTTCACAGGGAACTGAGGGGAATGCTGGTATTTAACCATTGGAGTATGTGTACAACAGCTGAAGGTGTCAAAATTGCATAATCAATTGTTACTTTTTGTCAACTTTTCAGAGCATTCATGAGAGCGAGAGGCTGTAAGGTGTCCAGGGGGACAGCCAACACTGTACCACATAGCCTGCAGAAGGATTCCACTTCATGTGGAATATTTGCCATCAAAGTAAGCTTTTTCATTGCAAGTTTCATTATGGCAGCATGAAGATGATTTTGAAAAGGTCTCTTTTTTTAACATTTGAACTCCTATACAGAGACATCAAGTTGAAGCTTTTTGATTAAGTTAAACTAGGCCAGTATTTTTTGACCATTCATTTTATCAAACATGTTGTTAGTATGCTGAGAAAGTCCTGGCAGAGGAGTCTCTTATATTCCCAAACTCTGCAAAGGTGGTGGCTCAGTACAGGAGGGAAGTAGCTATCACACTACTCAATGAGACTGGTATGTTTACACATTTCAAACTTGGATTTCTATTAACACCATGAGGATTTCAAATATCGTAAAGAATGTGGATTATTAATTCTGAAATTAATATAATGAAGTGTAGAAAGTGACTATGTATCACTCATGGTATATTTTCACAAGGATATCTGTAAATGACATTGTACAGAATGTAGTGCAGTGAAAGGTCTTATAGATGCATTGACATCTTTGAAGTCAGTGGACAGTTGACACCACATTTTGTGTGCAATAAGAAGAAATGATTATTATAATCAATACCAAATGTTAACCAGATGATCTCAGTGAGCTGTGTCACTGCTGTGGAGAGGGAGAAGAACAGCGAGAAGGAGGGTCTCAAGACAGACCTGTTACCACGGACTGGGTAAGTTATTTGTTGAATAATAATACCATGGTTTTCTAGTGTCTTTGCTC
This sequence comes from Lota lota, assembly GCA_026745465.1. NCBI lineage: Eukaryota > Metazoa > Chordata > Actinopteri > Gadiformes > Lotidae > Lota > Lota lota. Next base: position 35,023 of record JACYXH010000678.1, on the reverse strand, counting down.
ATTTTGAGCTCATCGAGTCTAGCCTGAGTTGTTGGCTCGGTTGTTGTTAAAAAGCAGTGATAAATGTAACAATGGATTGTGATATATTCATTAAACCATGTGTTGTTGACATGCACACAACCCCCCCCGCCACCCCAATACATGTGTCATTTAAACATGTATTCAATTAAGAAAATACTAATGAACCATGGTGTTGTCCTGCTCTTTATGCCGACTTGTCTGGTACTGGAGAAGACACATGTTTCACATAGATATTTACACAGAACCTTTGTCACATATAACATGACCTCGGTTTAAGATAACACATATATCAGTGTACTTTATTCATACTAAGGGAAATTGTTGTGTTTCAGGTCCAGTGTGACCACTGTGCGAGGTGGTACCACGAGGGTTGTGTTGTGAGACCAGACCGAGATCCTCTGTACAGCTGTCCTGCATGCCCCCAGGCTCAAGAGTCTTAAAAATGTTAATTGTATAAACATTTGAATAAAAATTTGTTTAAAAAAAAAGTGTCATACAATGGATGCATAAAATGACCTGAACACATTTGGTTGGGGTTTAAGTAAAAAAATAAAATAAAAAAATAAAAATAAATAAATAAATAAAATCGCATTTACAGTGGGGTCACAGAATACGACGGCCAGCTATCATGGATTGTGACCCACCGTGGATTGTTTCCTGTTGCGTGTGGACTCTGTGATGATCGCAGACATGAATAATTATACAGGATGACAAATGAAAAACGGGTTGCTGTCGGGTGCTTCGTCCCGCCGTTCTTCCACTGGAACTATAGGCTACTGCCTCTTCAGTGGCCACCATACTCAGGGCGCAATACTGTCGGCTTTTTAAAAATTGTGCTCTGAGGTCACTAAAATCACCCTTACGCTGCAAATCACCCAAGTCACTGCAATCACGCACACTTCACGCCCATACAGGCATTATTTCATAAACTGCAGTAATCAAAAAACGGTGGGCATTATAACAAAAACAACCACACTTTGAGCAATCAGAGAGGGACTCGTAATGAAGAAAGATCTCTCCCCCATCCACTTGTAATTAAATGTGCTTTATAAATACATTTGATTTGATTAGCATTTTACAACCACATACTATGGATGGGGCGTTTACTACGATCCATCAACGTTGCTTCTTTCCCCATAAGAAGCAACAATCAGCGTTTAATTACGTTGATTTACCTTTGAGTATTTCCTACTATAGGCTACTGTGTAAAATGCTGTTTAGAATTGACCAACACCGTTTCTATATTCACGTTTGCATCAAGAAAGAAGGACCTGTCATCATCGTGCCACCACAGAGCCAAAACAACCTCTTTGCTTTATCCACTCAACGGGCTTTACAAAACGAACTAACCCATCCCGAGAAAGCGATGACGATACGATGTTTACTTTAAAGCTCGTGCATGTTTCCGCACATGAACGACTTTATGCCTTCAAACTCGTGCATGTTGCAGAAAATGTGCAACAGCGACCCCTGGGGTCACAGAATACGGTGGGTCACAGAATACGGTGTAACACCGGAGCCCTGAAACGCCTACCTCCGTCGGGGAAACTAGTCCCCGCCCAGGATTCACTCCGAAAACAAGAAAGGTAAAATAACAAATGAGTGCCCGAAGGAAAGACTAATACAGTCCAGCTGGACACTCTCCTATCTAACTGAGGAAGCAGAAGAACCGTTTAGCAAAGGCTGAACACATGGCCACCCAGACAATGATACTCACCACTCTAGCCACCAGAGCCGTCTGTCAAAGCTTCTACTTGTCGATCCCGGACGAGCCCCCACTTGTTACGACCCCAATTGGTATCCAGGGGGATTAGAGGAGTAACAAAGAATATTGTTTTTCCGGGGGACAAGGAGGAGTCACAGACAGAGGTAAAAGTTAACAAAAAGGTTTATTACGAGAATTATAACTGAGAACCACTTTCCGAGAAGGGGAAAAGCACAAAACAAACCAACTAGTAATCACCAAAACTACAACTAAACACTATCCAATTGAAGTACAGGTGCCAAATAAAAGAGCTCACACTACACGTTCCAAGACAACTACTACCAAGACAGCACTGAGACAACTAGCCTCCACACATGCAGCCACGTTGACTGCCCACTGGCTCCCGTGCTCTGATCTGCTCCCAGCTTGTATAGCTCCTACTCTGAGCAGGTGCACCCAATTGCCTGATTGCTGGAGTCACGAAGGAGGAGGAAAGAGCAGCAGGCTGGGGAGAGAATACAGTTAGACAAACAAAACACACTACGACCGTAACAGTTACTATGGCGTCTGAAGCAGGGAAGCTTGTCTATCTGCATGGGTACTGAACTTCAATCAGCCCTACCTCGTAGGGTTGTTTGGTCTGTATAGCTTTTGCTAGTTTAGTTTTAAAATTCCATATCCTATTTTGAGGATAGATCGCTGCAGATGCATTACTTGCCAGGGTCACATAAAATCAGCCTCCTTCAGAGAATGCATTATCCTGTCACAGCTGTGTCACAAGTTATACTGCCACCTATTTCTCTTCACGTAGGGACTATAACCTTCTCAGAAATCCATGAATTGAAAACCTCCGGCCACCCCAACCATTTGACTAATACCATATTCTTTCGCCCCACCTTTTTTTCTATCGATAAGCTTTTCTATTTTAAATTCTTTATTTTTTGCCACAATCACTTTTTGCATCTCTTTTTCATAAAAAGTGCCTTGCACAGTATCACCGCCATAGTCTTTTAACTTATAAACCGGAGGATGTCTTGAAAGTCTCTCTGATATTGTAAAATATTCGTCTGTATATGTCTGTTTGTAGCCTTTTCCAAATGTCGCTTTGACTTTTGAAATTCGAACCGTATCGCCTACATCATACCTCAACACTATCTTAGTTTCTGGATTTGTTTTGTAGAGGTTGTTAAATACACTTATCTCATTATCTTTAACGACACTGATAGGGGTCATTTTGATCGATCTATGGTATGAGTAGTTATAAGCATGAACAATGTCCTGTAGTTTATCCACATACCGTTTGGAGTTAGCGGCCGTTAAATATCTCCACATGTTTGTTTTTAGAGTCCTATTGAAACGCTCGACTATACAGGCCTTAGTCTTGTTATATGTAGAGAAATGTTTGATGTTATGCCTCTCTAACAACCGCTGAAACATTTTGTTGTAAAATTATTTTCTAGCGTCAGTCTGCAGTTTCTCGGGGACACGGCCTTCTTTGAGAATACAGTGCCCTCTACTATTATTGGCACCCCTGTTTAAGATGTGGTCGAGGACTTCCAAAAATTCTCCTTTTTTTTAACAACATAGAACCCAAATGCAAAAAAAGAGAAAAATCCTACCTTTTATTTAAGTACTTTACTTTGGTGGTAAAAGTAATCACATTTAGAATGATGTCCCACAATTATTGGCACCCCTGATGTTAATACTTTGTACAACCCCCTTTTTCCAACAAGACAGCACTTAATCTCCTCCTATAACATTTCACAAGATTGGAGAACACGGAGAGAGGGATCTTTGACCATTCTTCTTTGCACAATCTTTCTAGATCATCCAGTGTCCTGGGTCCTCTCTTATGCACTCTCCTCTTTAGCTCGCCCCACAGGTTTTCGATTGGGTTGAGGTCTGGGGACTGAGATGGCCATGGGAGGACCTTGAGTTTGTGACTACTGAACCATTTTTTGTGTAGATTTTGCCACGTGTTTTGGATCATTATCCTGCTGAAAGACCCAATGACGACCCATCTTCAGCTTTCTGGCAGAGGCCATCAGGTTTTTATATAATATGTCCTGGTAGTTCAAAGCGTTCATAATGCCATGCACCCTAACAAGGTTCCCAGGGCCTTTGGAAGAGAAACAGGCCCACAGCATCACAGATCCTCCACCATGCTTCACGGTAGGCATGAGGTGCTTTTCGGCATACTCATCTTTTGTTTTACGCCAGACCCACTTAGAGTGTTTGTTGCCAAAAAGCTCAATCTTAGTCTCATCTGACCAAAGCACACGATCCCAGTTGAAGTCCCAGTGCCGCATAGCAAACTCCAGACGTTTACGTTTGTGAGTGTTAGTGAGAAAAGGCTTTTTCCTTGCATGCCTCCCAAACAGCTTGTTGGCATTTAGAGAGCGTCTGATGGTTGTTTTGGAGACTTTGTGACCCCAAGATGCCACTCTTTTGATTTCTCGGGGACACGGCCTTCTTTGAAAAGCTTTGCTGACGTCATTAGCACTCTTGGATGGTAAACAACGCACCCACGCGTATTTTGAAAACACGTCGATACATGTCAACAGAAAACGCACACCATCGTTTTCGGCTGAATACTCCGTCATATCCACTAGATCAGCCTGGAACTGTTTATCTATACCGCTAACCAATACTCGGTTTCTACGGAAATGTATCGCAGATGGGGTATGCAGAGTATAGGCGTCTTGAATCAATAACCATGTCTTGATATAGTCTAGAGGAGGTATCTGACCCTTGCTATTTTTAAGGGCCGCTCGTAGTTTATTAATACCCCCATAAGCACCAGGCCCTGCGGGGTCGTAATAAGCTATAGACAACCGTCTATCCATATCGTCTAAGATTGACCGACTGAACACCAAACATCGTTTACATATTTTTATAAAAAATAAAAAACTCCCACTTTCCACAATGTCGAGATACTGTTTACATGCTGTTTTGTTTTTCTGTACCATTTTACAAGCTATCAATCGAGCCTCAGTAAGACAATTCATATGTGTATTCGTGTTCAAGTTGAAGACATCAGATAAAAATGCACACACACACATAACATGGCCGACACTAAAACACATACTATCGGAGAAATAGTTTAGTAATACAGACAGATTTAAATCCATATGCATCATGTCATGTGAGCATGTTTTGACCATATAAGGACCAATCCTTATACAAATGTTTGATATATATATTATGATTGATAAAAGTAGCATAGCCCCTAGGCTTAACAGCATCACTATTGACAGCCATACTATACATCAGAACAGTAAGCCTATCGGCTACAGAATGAAACAGGTCATAACCGTAAGAAATTAAATTACCCATTTTTTTTAAATCACAGGTGACACCCTACAATGTACGGCACCATATCCGGGTTGCATCAAATATTTTAGTCTGATGCTCCGGGGTGACATTCTGTGGCAGTGTGTGTGGATGGTGGCTGGTTTAAGCAGCCTCACCTGGCTTGAGTCAGACTGATTGGAGTCTGGAGCTAGGTGAGGCTGCACACCTGTTGCACATTGAGCAATCAATGTGCACAGGTTAAACCAGCCATCACCACACACACTCGAGAGAGAGGGAGAACCTTAGGCAAGAGAAGAGAAGAGAAGAGAAGAGAAGAGAAGAGAAGAGAAGAGAAGAGAAGAGAAGAGAAGAGAAGAGAAGAGACTGAAAACTTGAAGCGATTCACAAATACAAGGGGTTCTAAAACAGGGAATAAGTCCGTTTGGGTAGCGGGCGTGGGAGGGTGTAAGCTCTGCCAAGATGGCAGGGACAGAGAGTTACGGTGGCAAAAGTAGTATGTTGTTGAGTGAGGAGGAAGAGAGAAGGGAGGGGGATTGGAACGAGGTAGTGAATAGAAAAAGGAAGGAGAGTGGTAGGAAAAGGAAAAAATAGCATTCTGGCGCTAGTGGGTCGGATAATGATGAGAGAGACGTTGGGAGAGGTCAGAACACCGGAGTGACTAATATGGTGGTAAGATTTGAGGAAGAAGGGGGAGTGAAGAAATTTGATCCTATAAAGTTGACACAAATCATTCAAAGACAAGTTGGTGAGGTATGCGAGGGTTTTGGGGGATGGTAATTTGCTAATAGGCTTTAATATAGAAGAGGAGGTGGAAAAGGTGAAAAAATTGACTAGCGTTGGGAAAGTTAAGATATCCCGGGTTGTACGGGTTGGGGAAAAGAGGTTCAGTGGTTGTAAGGGGGTGGTGTTTGGGATTTCCCTAAATGTCAGTATGAAGGTATTGATGGACAACTTGAAGGTGAGGACTAATTCCATAAGGAATGTGAGGAGACTGACTGCTGGAGTGGAAAAAAGGGAAACTGAAGGTATCGTGATAGAGTTTGAGGGAGGGATGCTACCTAAGGAGGTGTATCTTGGCTTTCTAAAGTATAATATAAGAGAGTTTGTGCCGAAGCCTATGAGGTGTTTCAACTGTCAGGAATTTGGGCATGTGGCCAGAATGTGTAAAAGAAAGAGATTTGGTGAGGATCATGAGTATGGAAAGTGTGGAGAGGGTGTAAAACCAAGGTGCTGTAATTGTGGAGGCAGTCACATTGTTGCTTATTGGGGTTGTGAGGTGTTGAAAAGGGAGGTGGAGGTGCAACAGATAAGAGTAAGGGGAAAAGTTTCATATGCTGAGGCAGTCAAGATGGCAGGCCAGAAAAGACAGGTGGAAGGAGAAGATGGCAGAGAGATAGAAGCGGTAAAAGCACAGCAGGAGAAACAGAAAGTTTGGAGAGAGAAGAAGAACTTAACGTTTATAGCGGGAGTTATTAATGCGACCTGTTAGATTAAATCTAAAACTGAACGGATTCAGATTATTGTGAAAGCAGCAGAGCATCATTTGGGTATGAGAGGGCTAAAATTGGGAGAGGTGAATGATGAGCTTAGAGTACAAGCTAGCCAAGAGCTAACGTGTTTGAGTTGATATTAATAATATTAATTCTACAATGGAATGCAAGGAGTTTATTATCAAATGGACAAGATTTCAAGCAGTTTATTGTAAGTAGGAGAGATAAACCAGACATTATTTGTGTTCAAGAGTCCTGGTTACTTCCTAGTCTAGACTTTATTTTATATGGGTATTTGGCGGTGAGAAGAGAGAAGAGACGGGAGAGGTGGAGGATGTCACTTTTATAAAACAAGGCCTTCCTTATAGAGTACTGGGTATAGGGAATGAACAGGAATATGTGGTAGTGAAGGTATGGGCTGTGGAATTGGAGTTGGTAATTGTAAATTATTATAATCCCTGCAAGAAACTAGAGTTACACTTACTTGAGGAAGTAGAAGGGCAGGATAGTAGGAACATTATATGGTGCGGTGATTTTAATGGGCACAATGTGTTGTGGGGGAGTGATAGCACGGATAAAAATGGGCTGGTGCTAAAGGAGCTGTTAGATGAGAGGAACCCGGTTTGTTTAAATGATGGTAGTAAAACGAGAATAGATATTACGGTGGGTAAAGAATTTGTGCTTGATCTCACATTTGTATCTAATACTATAGCATCAATATGTGATTGGTTTGTGTATCAGGAGGGGACTATAGGGAGCGATAATTATCCAATCTGGTGTAAGATAAATGTTAATACCTTGTTGGTTAGCGAAGGATTGGGTGGGAAATGGATCCTTGAAAAAGCAAATTGGGGGAAATTTTTGCAGGTCAGTGATAAATGTCTAAATCAGGTCAATGCAGAAATGTCTATAGAGACACTTGACAGCTCCATAAAGCAGGGCATAATATTGGCAGCATTGGAATCAATTCCTAAAAGTAAAGGTAGTAAGAAGAGGCAAGTAGTGGGATGATGAGTGTAAGGAAGCTGTGAGGAATAGAAACAGGGCTTTCAGAATAGTGAAACGAACTCATAATTTTCATCATATGATACAATACAAGCAAGCTCAGGCTGTAGTGCGGAGGACAGTGAGGCATGCAAAAAGGTCACATTGGAGGAATTATTCTGATACGATTGGAAGCACAACGCAAGTGGGTGAGGTGTGGAGTATGATTAAAAAAGATGGGAGGTGATAGAAGGGAGTGGAGTTATCCAGTTCTGACTGAAGGGGATGTGACAGCAGTAACTAATACGGAAAAGGCAGAGTTGATGGCTATTACATTGGTTAAAGTGCATAGCTCGGATAATTTGTCTGTAGATGAGAAAAGAGGCAGGGAAAAAAAATGAAAGCGGACAACGTGGAGGCTCTATGCAGGAAAGTTAAGTGTGATGGTGATGGTCTGAGTGTCCCTTTCAGTATGGGGGAATTGAGGAAAGCACTGGATAAGTCGGGTATGGCCGCGCCTGTTAAAGATGAGGTTTGTTATAGCATGATAAAGCATTTAAATTCTGATGGCCTGGAGAAATTATTGTTGTTATATAACAAAGTTTGGGAGGAGGGTTACATGCCAGAGAGTTGGAAAGAGGCGCTGATTGTACCAATAAGGAAACCAGGTAAAGATCCAAGTAGGCCTGGGAATTATAGGCCAATTGCATTGACTTCTCACATTTGTAAATTAACGGAGCGTATGATAAATGAGAGGTTAGTACATTGCATTGAAAGTAGAGGCATGATGGCAGCTTATCAAAGTGGTTTTCGGAAAGGTAGGAACACTATGGATCCAGTGGTGTGTTTAGAGGATGAAATAAGGAAAGCCCAAGTAAATAAAGAGACAGTGGTTGCAGTGTTTTTTGATGTTGAGAAAGCTTATGATATGCTATGGACTGAGGGACTGCTAATAAAGTTACATAAGATCGGAGTTGGGGGGAATATGTTCAATTGGATAATGGATTTTTTTGGATAAAAGGACCATTCCAGTGAAGATAGGTTCTGAGGTATCCAGCATGTTTGTTGTTAAAAATGGGACACCTCAAGGGAGTGTAGTGAGTCCGACGCTTTTCTCTATTATGATAAATGTGTTAAGGTTACGAGAATTGGACCCAAACGCAGGACAAGGAAACCAACAGGATGCGGGTTGAAAGACGGGATTTATTATCGTCTCACAGGTACAGGCAAGGGCTAGACAGATCGTCGTCAGACAGGCGGAGGTTCGGTGGCAGACAGGCAAACGGACAGTTAGAGAGGGAAGCGACAGGCGGGTAGTCAGGCAGGCGAGGGTTCGGCAACAGGTAGGTATCCGGAAGGCGTGGTGGATAGGCAGGTGAGGATCCAGGGAAGAGCTGTGCACAAGGAGAGGTAAGGTTAGGAACAAGCGGGGAAATGGAACAGGAATTCAATAAATGCTGGAACGAGGAACTAACACAGGGAGAGCTAACAACGAACTGGCGCCGGCTGCTTGTTGAACGGGGAAGAAATAGGGTGTGTTGATTGTTGATTGATGACAGGAGTGGAGAGCGGAGTGCACGTGGTGAATTGGTGACAGGAATGTAAACAGAAGCACATGGTGTAGTGGCAGCCGGCGCAGCTAGGTGGAGGCAGAGGGTGTCGTAACAGTACCCCCCCCTCTACGGACGCCTCCAGGCGGACGCACGGGGTGAGAAGGGTGCTGGCGGTGGAAGTCCTTGACGAGGTCGGGGTCCAGAATGTGGCTTCGAGGTACCCAGGAGCGCTCCTCTGGACCATACCCCTCCCAGTCGACCAGGTACTGGAATCCCCGACCACGACGACGCACGTCCAGGAGGCGGCGAACTGTCCAGGCGGGATGGTCATCAATCATCCGGGGGGGTGGTGGAGCTGGGGTGGGAGGCGACAGCGGGCTGGAGGAGACTGGCTTGAGCTGGGACACGTGGAAAGTGGGATGAACACGGAGAGACGAGGGGAGTTTGAGACGGACGGCACAGGGGTTGACAATGGATTCGATAACGAAGGGGCCGATGAAACGGGGAGAGAGCTTCTGATTGACTCCCTTGAGTGGGAGGTCCTTGGACCGAAGCCAAACCCTTTGTCCGGGGGAGTACAGTGGAGCTGGTTGCCGGCGCTTATTCGCCTGATGTTGGGAGCGGGTAGACGCACGAAGCAGGGCAGCCCGTGCACGCTTCCAGGTGCGCTGGCAACGGCGTAAGTGAACCTGGACGGATGGGACTGCGATCTCCGCCTCCAAGGTAGGGAACAGAGGTGGTTGGTAGCCTAGGGAGCACATGAATGGGGAGAGTCCTGTGGAGGCATTTACCAGAGAGTTATGGGCGTATTCCACCCAGGGAAGCTGGCTGCTCCAGGTGTTTGGGTTGGTCTCCGTGATGCAACGTAGTGCCGTCTCCATCTCTTGATTAGCCCTCTCGGACTGACCATTGGATTGAGGGTGGTATCCGGATGTGAGGCTGACTGAGGAACCCAGTGCGGATAGAAAAGAACGCCAGACCTGGGACGTGAACTGGGGACCACGGTCCGACACAACGTCCATAGGAATGCCATGAAGGCGGAAAACATGGGCCACCAGGAGATCCGCGGTCTCACGGGCGGAGGGAAGCTTAGGAAGAGCCAGAAAATGTGCGGACTTAGAGAAACGGTCAATTATAGTGAGGATAGTGGTGTTTCCGTCCGAGGGAGGAAGGCCGGTGACGAAGTCCAGAGCGATATGGGACCAGGGCCGACTGGGGATGGGCAGGGGACGAAGCAGACCGGAACGGGGCCGAGTGGAGGTCTTACTTCGGGCGCAGGTCGAGCAGGCCGCAACGAAGGCACGAACGTCCGCGTCCAGGGTTGGCCACCAGAAGCGCCTGCGGATGAACTCCAACGTGCGAGTGACCCCAGGGTGGCAGGTGAGCTTGGACGTATGAGCCCAGGTGAGGACTCTTGAACGTTCTGAGTCCGGAACGAACAACCGATTTGGAGGTCCAGTACCGGGATCGGGTTGACTCCCCTGGGCTTGACGGACAGCGGACTCCACTTCCCAGGTGAGGGTGGCGATTAGACAGGAAGGAGAGAGGATGAGCTCAGGGTCCGGATTAGGTTCCTCCGCGGAGAAGAGGCGGGACAGGGCGTCCGGTTTCACATTCCTTGACCCCGGACGGAAGGTGAGTGTGAAATTAAAACGCCCAAAAAACAGGGCCCACCTAGCTTGACGAGAGTTCAACCTTCTCGCGGACTGGATATAGGACAGGTTGCGATGATCTGTCCAAACAGTGAATGGAAGTTCAGCACCCTCCAGCCAGTGCCGCCATTCCTCGAGTGCGAGCTTAACCGCCAGTAGCTCGCGGTTTCCCATGTCGTAGTTCCTCTCGGGGGGGGGGTTAGACGACGGGAGAAAAAGGCACAAGGGTGCAACTTGTGGTCGGTCGGAGAACGCTGGGAGAGGACGGCGCCCACACCAGAGTCGGACGCATCGACCTCCACAATGAATTGAAGAGTAGGATCAGGTTGGATGAGAATGGGGGCCGAAACAAAACGTTCTTTGAGATTCTGGAAGGCTGCATTGGCCTCAGGTGTCCACAGAAAAGTGCTCTTGGTGGACGTCAAGGCGGTCAGAGGAACGGCGACCTGGCTATAGCCCCGAATGAAACGGCGGCAAAAATTAGCAAAACCCAGGAACTGCTGTAAACGCTTCCGTGAAGTAGGAATGGGCCATTCGGACACCGCCGAGACTTTCGAAGGGTCCATCCTTATCTCCCCCTGACCGATGATGTATCCTAGAAAGGTGGTGGAGGAGACATGGAATTCACACTTCTCTGCTTTAGCGTAGAGGCGGTTCTCCAAAAGTCGCTGGAGAACCTGTCGCACGTGGACCGTGTGCTCCTCTACCGAACGGGAGAACACGAGAATATCATCCAAATAGACGAAAACTGTTCGGTTCAGTAGATCCCGGAGAACGTCATTAACGAGGGCCTGAAAAACAGCTGGGGCGTTAGTCAGACCGAACGGCATGACCAAATATTCAAAATGGCCGAGCGGCGTATTGAAAGCCGTCTTCCACTCGTCCCACTCCCGGATCCGGACCAGGTGGTACGCGTTGCGCAAGTCCAGTATGGAGAAGATCGTGGCACCATGGAGGGGAACAAAGGCAGAACTAATGAGGGGTAACGGGTACTTATTTCTCACCGTGATGGAGTTCAAGCCGCGGTAATCAATGCAAGGACGGAGAGAGCCATCCTTCTTGCCGACGAAGAAAAACCCCGCACCTACAGGGGAAGAGGAAGGACGAATTATTCCCGCGGCCAGGGACTCCTGGATGTAACACTCCATTGACTCTCGCTCAGGACGGGAAAGATTAAAAAGCCGACTGCTGGGCAGGGGAGCCCCGGGGAGAAGGTCAATGGCGCAGTCGTATGGGCGGTGGGGGGGTAATGCAAGAGCGCGGACCTTACTAAAGACTTCTCCCAGGTCATGGTACACTAGAGGGACGGAGGAGAGGTCTGAAGGGGGAGGAGGTAGAGGCACAGGTGGGGAGGGAGGTTGGGCGGAACGTAAACAACGGGAGAGACAGGAAGGACTCCAGGAGACCACAAGACCGGATCCCCAATCAATCTGGGGGTTATGGATCCGAAGCCATGGATAACCGAGGACTATGGGAATCCCCGGGCAGTCAATTATGTGGAAAGAAATGGACTCATGATGGTTACCAGAAATCAAGAGCTTAACGGGAACCGTGCGATGCTTCAGACGAGCTAAGGGTTTCCCATTTAGTGCCTGGGCCTCGATAGGGGAGTCTAGAGGAACAGTATCAATCCCTAACTGTTGAACTAACCTCCGGTCAATGAATGACTCATCCGCCCCCGAGTCCAGTAAAGCCGACAGTGGAAGGGACTGGTCTCGCCACGAAAGGACAGCCTCGAGCAGGGGACGGGAAACCGAGGGGTTGAGGGCTCGACTCGCCAGGATCCCTCGAATCACCGGCGAGTCGATCCGTTTCCCGGGCGTGTTGAACAAGATGACAGAAAGTGACCGGACTGCCCACAATAAATACAGCTCCTGGAACGGATTCTGTGCTCCCTCTCTTCCGGGGTGAGATGGGCGCGTCCCAGCTGCATGGGCTCTGGGTCAGGTTGGGAAGCTGGCTCTGGGCGGGAAGAATAGGACCGAGATGGAGATGGTAGCGAGGCAGCCGGAGAGAGAGAGAAAGCCAGGGGTGAACGATGTGAACGCTCGCGCCGCCGTTCACACAGACGGTTGTCCAGGCGAATTGCGAGAGAGATGAGATGATCGAGACCGGAAGGCTCCTCCCCAACGGCCAACTCATCCTTGAGGGGATCAGAAAGCGCATTCATGAAAGCCCCCATTAAAGCCACGTCGTTCCATCCACTCTCCGTCGCGAGAGTTCTAAAATCCACCGCAAAATCAGCCACACTACGGGAGCCCTGGCGGACGGCGAAAAGACGCATGGAGGCTTCTCTTCTCCGGACAGGGTGGTCGAAGACTCTCCGCATCTCCGTGGTGAATTCCGAGTAGGTGGAACAGAAATCCGCCCCCCTCTCCAATACTGAAGTTGCCCAGGAGAGGGCCCTCCCCCGTAAGGCTCCGACGAGGAACGCGATCCGGGAGTCTTCGGTGGAGTATGTTAGAGGTTGTAGCTGGAACACGAGACCGCACTGCAGAAGGAAGTCCCGACAGGTACCCAGATCACCCCCGTATCGTTCCGGAGCCGGGATGAACGGTTCACGTGAGACCGCTTGCTGGGGAGGAGCGGAGGGGATTAACGGCACATCTGGAGATGGCATGGGAGCCTGACTTGCTTGAAAAGCTGCATTAAGACCATTGAGGACGGTCCTAATCTCCTCCAGGGCTTCTTCGTGGCGCCCGAGTAACAATCCATGACTGGCGATGGCTTGGTTCGGAGATCCTGTGTCCGCTGGGTCCATGTTTGGCCAGTTCGTACTGTTAAGGTTACGAGAATTGGACCCAAACGCAGGACAAGGAAACCAACAGGATGCGGGTTGAAAGACGGGATTTATTATCGTCTCACAGGTACAGGCAAGGGCTAGACAGATCGTCGTCAGACAGGCGGAGGTTCGGTGGCAGACAGGCAAACGGACAGTTAGAGAGGGAAGCGACAGGCGGGTAGTCAGGCAGGCGAGGGTTCGGCAACAGGTAGGTATCCGGAAGGCGTGGTGGATAGGCAGGTGAGGATCCAGGGAAGAGCTGTGCACAAGGAGAGGTAAGGTTAGGAACAAGCGGGGAAATGGAACAGGAATTCAATAAATGCTGGAACGAGGAACTAACACAGGGAGAGCTAACAACGAACTGGCGCCGGCTGCTTGTTGAACGGGGAAGAAATAGGGTGTGTTGATTGTTGATTGATGACAGGAGTGGAGAGCGGAGTGCACGTGGTGAATTGGTGACAGGAATGTAAACAGAAGCACATGGTGTAGTGGCAGCCGGCGCAGCTAGGTGGAGGCAGAGGGTGTCGTAACAAAATGATGTATTTGTGAATATTCCGATGGACATAGGTAGATCACTGTTTGCTGATGACGCAGCTATGTGGAAAAGAGGGAGAAATATTGACTATTTGATTAAGAAAATGCAGGATGCAGTTACGCGAGTTGCAGACTGGGGAGCTCAGTGGGGTTTTAAATTTTCAGTGGAAAAAAACAAACGATGTTCTATACAAGGAAGAAACTCCATGGTTGTACTCTGACATTACATGGAAATGACTTGGAGAGAGTTGATACTTTTCGTTTTTTAGGTGTGTATTTTGATATGAGACTGACGTGGAAAGAGCATGTTAGACAGGTGGTTAGTAAATGTAAAAAGGTGATCAATGTTATGAGATGTCTTGCAGGATTGAAGTGGGGGGCTGATTTTACATCAATGAAGTATATTTATAAAGTCTTACTATGATCGAGGTTGGATTATGGTAGCATTGTATATGGATCTGCAGCTAAATCTGTTCTGTCTGATCTGGATGTTATTCAGGCCCGTGCTCTGAGGATTTGTTTGGGGTAGATGAAAACTGCCCCAGTTTGTGCTCTGCAAGTTGAGACAGGTGAAATGCCTTTGTGGCTCCGTCGTAAACAGCTTATGGCCAATTATTGGATACATTTAAAAGGTCGTGATGAATGGCATCCTACAAAGAGGGTATTGGAGAATAGCTGGGAGAGGGGTAAAGAGCGAAAGGGAAGTTTTGGATGGATAGGCGAGGAAATAGCAGAGCAGATGAAAGTCCAAGGAATTGAGTTTTGCTCAACTGTCCTGTGGCCTTTTATGCCAGCCTGGATGCTGAATATTGCCTGTGTAGACCTGGAGTTGCTGAATATCAAGTGCAGGAATAAGACCGTAGACATAGTTCAAGAATATTATGACTATAGAGATAGAAATTATGGTGGTTATGTACAGCTTTTTACTGATGGCTCGAAAGATTTACTGACAGGAGCAAAGGGGGCTGCAGTGGTGATTCCCAGTTATCAGACTGGAGTCAGTAGGAGAACTTCAGATTATTTAAGTGTGTATGCAGTTGAAATGCTTGGACTTTTGTTAGCTGTACGATGGGTGGAAGAGGTGATGGTGCGCTAAGTACTCATTTGTAGTGACTCAGTGTCAGCGCTGTTGAGTCTCAAATCAGGATCAGCCAGAAGTCACCAAGAACTAGTGTATGAAATTTTGTTTATAAATTCAAGGTCAATGTGGTGTTCATGTGGGTCCCTGCTCATGCAGGAATACCAGGTAATGAACGAGTGGATAAATTGGCAAAGGAGGCGGTTAAGAAGGGTAATGTAGAACTGAATACTAAGCTCTCAAAATCAGAGGGGAAAAGCATTGTGTGGGAAGAAATTTCCAAACAGTGGCAACAGTATTGGGATCTTGGAAATAAAGGGAGGAAATTGCATAGGATTCAGGCTAAAGTAGGCCAAGGAGGGGTGAGTTACAGTGGATTTAATCGACAAGATTAAGTAATTATCAGCAAACTGAGAATTGGACACAGTAGGTTAAATAGTACACACAGGATTACAGATGTCCTTGAGAGTGGAGTTACCGTTAACGGAAGGAAATATTTGTTTGCGTTTTTAAAAGACACTGGTCTATTTAGGAAATTGTAGTTTAACGGAGTGGTATGAATAAATAGATAATGGGCAATTGTCTGTCGGAGGCAGTAATGCAACGACTTGGATGCCAACTGCCGTTAAAACTTAAAGAAGAAGACACTCGAGAGAGCTCTCTGGCATGGCAGCATGGAGCACCAGCTGCATGCCTCATTTCATGCAACCTTTACAATAAACCGGACTTTTAACATCACCACCCTGTGTCCATTGGTCTGGAGGAGCCCGAGGAAAGTCACCTAGGTGGAGTATGGGAGCCACCTAGGTGGCGTGTAATAGTGGACATTGCTACACATTCTTTTCTCTTATTTCAGTCATTTTATCCATAACATATGTTTCAGATAGTAAATCGCATAGAACAGATTCCGATACACCAATAATTTTGTCAGAGGGAACTGATAGACCGGTTGTATTTTTTAAAACAGTTACTAAAAGTATCTGGAAGGGTTTTCTATACAACAAGGCACATATATCATCATAATGGGCTTTGTAATGATACCATGACGGTCCTTGCAGACAGCTATGGCGTCACTGACTCGGGTTGTTGTACGCACATCCCCAACAGTCGGCCCGGACCTTCTTGTTGATGATGGCTTCCACACATACACACGTCGTAGCTCTCAAAATGCCCAGGGATTCAGGGTTTAGACGAGGGGTTATCAGTTGCCAATCCTCATTCAGCGTCGGCGTATCCACCTCCAACATGGTGCCCTGTAGATATATAAGATTCAATCCCCCCAGATGGGTGGCAAAGTCTTGTAACCATTTGCTAGTTGTAACCCCGTCTAAATCGTCACCTTGCATCTTCTCGTCTCCATATTGTGAATGTAGATCATCATTGTCCTGCTCTGTATAACATAACAAATTTACATTTAGACACCAACACAAAAAGAAAAGAAATAGAACACTTTTTCTATATATTCATCATGTTCTACAGCTGCGTGAACAATGCAGCCTCACTACACAATAGAGCATTACTGAGATCCGCTGCATAGTCTTCATCAGAACCCGGTACAAATAGCTCTTTTTTTATTTCTCCGTAAGAACGTTCGCGCAGGTACTGCTTGACAACTCTGTCAATCTCCTGAAAAAACGCTTGTCTCTGGGGCCAGTCACCCCACTGAATGAAAAAGACAGTGTCAAACCAACAATCAGATGCTACAGCACTGTTACGGGTCGGGTGTCTGTCAATGCAAAACGGGTCAAGATTGCTCAGAAACAGGATAGGATTAGCGCAACAACGGAAAAATATAAAATCACTCTTCTTCATAAAAAGATTTGTCTCCATGCGGTAAATCTCGACTCCCAAATCCCCATGCCACTGGGAGACATAGGGGCCTTGACTCCATCCTTCAATATCCAGCTCAGGACATACATTCTCACGGAAATGTAGCCAATCACGGGTAGACATACGTACACGTAGATCACCATCACAGTCTTTTGCTTTTAACACAACATAGCCATCCTTGAATGAAATTACGTATGCAAAGCCTTCATCGCCATAATACACAGATGAAGCTTCTGTGCGTCGATCTTCTCCGATTTTAGAATTCTTCATTCTCTTGATTGGAGCATTAGGCACTGGCATATCACCCTCCATAGCCCCTTGGTTATTTTGTGGTGTATGACCCATCCACATACCTAGAGATGGCTGCATCACGCTGTCCTGGAGCTCTGCTGTTGCGGTGTCCATGATGAGAAAGATGTGTATAGCCGCAAAGGATGACGGCTTTTAAATGCAATACTAGCCACACACACACACACACACACACACACACACACACACACACACACACACACACACACACACACACACACACACACACACACACACACACACACACACACACACACAGTTCACCCTAACCCTTGACCCCCACCCTTTCCCCTCAGGCCTTCCTCGCCTCATGTCCCTTTGAAGAAAGCAAATGTTTCACACCTAACACCCACCACCCATGTCACCTCAGACCCACCGGCTTCTCAGACCAACCGGCGCCTCAGACCCACTTCCGGCACCACAGGCACTTCCGGCCCTCCTGCTTTTTTTTAACAAAGCGGATGTTTACTTTATTGAGCAGGAATACACTTCCGTTTGGTCAGCCTGGTCGTTTGGTCAGCCTGGTCAGACAGGATGTGGATCCACTTCCGGTTGAGTCTAAGTGTTAGTTCCGCTTTATCTGACAGGAAGTGAATATATTTCATTTGGGTCTAAATGGGGTCTCATATATACTACTAACCATAACACAACTTAAAAAGAATAGGCCAAAAAAACGTAGGCGTCTCACAATTTTCAACACGTTATTGTGAAACTACTACCTTTTCCGCTGTGGACCATGCAACATTTTGGTGTGAGACTGCGTTGGTTCTGTTGGTATTAGAACATGGGTTATGTTAGTATTACATGTGTTATGTTGGTATTAGAACATGGGTTCTGTTAGTATTACATGCGTTATGTTGGTATTAGAACATGGGTTCTGTTAGTATTACATGCGTTATGTTGGTATTAGAACATGGGTTGTGTTAGTATTACATGAGTTATGTTGGTATTAGAACATGGGTTCTGTTCATATTTGTAGTGGAAAAATACCAAGCTCAGTGGAATACATCAGAAAAAGGTCACTACCAGACACAGGGGCAGGTTGACGTGACCGAAACCAGCCGCTGATAAACAAATGTCGAGACAGTTTTGAGGAAACGGTCGAAACCTTCCTGAGGCAACTTCTCTAAATGTCTAGACTGTTTTGAGAAAATGTGGCGCGGCCGGGGTCATTTGGTAAAAACAAGTGACCCTTCTATGACCTTACATGTCTGTCTTGCCCGGCAACACCCCTCCCACTCTATGACAACCAATGACCAACAAGAAAGCCTCACCCTGCGTGGGAGGAAAAAGTGTAATAAACTATCTGTATCAAACTGTCAAAATCAGCCTCTACCACGGCCAACCTCGTGCGAGGAAGGTCTACTCTGTCTGCGCACAGAGGACTCAGTACTGGGTGAGGTGAATTACATTGCAAGACTTAGATTTCCTGGAATAAATTGGAGATCAACAACGACTGCTCTAGTCGATGTCTATTTCTTACAGAGGTTCCTATATACTGCGGTCTAAAAGCTAACAGAGAAAAACCTAGGCAACATATTATATGCGTTATGTTGGTATTAGAACATGAGTTATGTTAGTATTACATGCGTTATGTTGGTATTAGAACATGGGTTCTGTTAGTATTACATGCGTTATGTGTGTTACGGGGAACGACTGGTAAACCCAAGTGCGGAACACAGCAGGCGGAGATGGTGAAAGTAACTATGGAGTTTAATATAAACAGTACAGTAAGGACAGAGCAAGGCGTAGTCAGGCAGGCAATGGTTCGAAGACAGGCGGGAGGTCAGGCAGGCAGAGGGACGTAGGCAGGCGGGTAGTCGGGCAGGCAGTAGGCAGGCGAGAGGTCAGGCAGACAGACGGAAGCAGGCGGGGAGTCTTGGCAGACGAGGGAACGATAACGGGAAGGCAGTCCGTAGGTAGGTATCAGGAGACGGGTAGGTATTCGGGAAGGCTGGGTAGAGGACAAAGGCAAATTAGGAGCAGGCAAGGTACAGGTAAGGATAAGGTAAACTCTAGACTAGTGCGGGAACGAGGTACTAACTCAGGGTTTGAATACAACGATCTGGCGCCGGCTGCTTGGGGAACGAGGGTTAAATAGAGTGCGCTGATTAGTTGATAGTAGACAGGAGTGAAGACCGGAGTGCACGTGGGTAATTGGTGATGGAACGTAAACAGAGGCACATGGTGTAGTGGCAGCCGGCGCCACTAGGTGGTGGCAGAGGGTAATGTGACAGTATCCCCCCCTCGACGATCGCCTCCAGGCGAAAGCCCGGGAAGGGATGAGTGCTGTCGGTGGAAGTCCCTGATGAGGGACGATGTAGCTCCGCGGGACCCATGAACGTTCCTCCGGACCGTACCCCTCCCAGTCCACCAGATATTGATGTCCTCGGCCGCGACGACGAACGTCTAGTAGACGACGCACCGTCCAGGCCGGGTGGTTGTCGATGATCCGGGGAGGAGGCTGGGCCGGAGATGGGGTAGATAGGGGACTGGAGGAAACAGGCTTGACCTGAGAAACATGGAACGTAGGGTGAATGCGAATGGAGGCCGGGAGTCTGAGGCGGACGGCACAGGGGTTGATGATTGCCTCGATCTCAAACGGACCGACGTAACGGGGCGAAAGCTTCTGTGTCTCTCCTTTGAGGGGAAGATCCTTGGAACGGAGCCAAACCTTTTGGCCTGGGGAATAACGAGGGGCAGGTGCGCGGCGTTTGTTGGCCTGTTTCTGGGAACGGGAAGAGGCCCGGAGGAGCGCAGTCCGAGCGCGCTTCCAGGTCCTCTGGCAGCGTTGCATGTGGGCCTGAACTGATGGAACAGCGATCTCCGCCTCCAGGGAAAGAAATAGAGGTGGCTGATATCCCAAGGAGCACTGAAACGGGGATAAACCTGTGGAGGAGTTCTCCAGGGAGTTGTGGGCATATTCAAACCACGGTAATTGGGAACTCCATGTGGAGGGGTTCGCTTCAGTGACGCAGCGTAAAGCAGCCTCCATCTCTTGATTCGCCCGTTCTGCTTGACCGTTAGACTGGGGGTGGTATCCCGAGGACAGGCTGACCGAGGCCCCCAGAGCAGTGCAGAAGGCTCGCTAAACCTGGGATGTAAACTGGGGACCTCGATCTGAGACCACGTCCATCGGGATGCCGTGCAGCCGGAAGACGTGGGCGACGAGGAGATCCGCAGTCTCTTTAGCAGAGGGGAGCTTGGGGAGCGCGAGGAAATGGGCAGCCTTGGAGAACCGGTCGATGACGGTGAGGATGGTGGTGTTACCGTCAGAAGGGGGAAGACCGGTGACGAAATCCAGAGCGATGTGGGACCAGGGACGGCTGGGAATGGGTAAGGGTCGGAGGAGACCGGAAAGGGGCCGAGTGGAGGTCTTGCTGCGCGAACAGGTGGAGCAGGCTGCGATGTAATCGCGAACGTCCGAGTCCATTGCTGGCCACCAGAATCGCCGGCTGGATGAACTCCAGAGTACGGGTCACGCCTGGGTGGCAGGTGAGCCTGGTGGAATGTGCCCACGAAAGAACCCTCGAACGCTCCGTATCTGGGACAAAAAGACGATCGGTGGGACCGGTTCCCGGGTCGGGCTGGTGTTCCTGAGCCTGGAGGACGGCGGACTCGACCTCCCAGGTAAGTGTCGCTACCAGGCATACCGGGGGCAGAATGGGTTCAGGATCTCGGTTGGGGTCCTCCGGGGAATAGAGGCGAGACAAGGCGTCGGGCTTTACATTTCTGGAACCGGGACGGAAGGTGAGAGTAAAGTTGAAACGGCCGAAGAACAGGGCCCACCTGGCTTGCCGAGAGTTCAGTCTCTTTGCTGACTGAATGTACTCGAGATTTCGGTGGTCCGTCCAAACTACGAACGGCTGCTCGGCTCCCTCCAGCCAGTGTCGCCATTCTTCTAGGGCTAATTTGACGGCCAAGAGCTCACGGTTGCCCACGTCGTAATTCCTCTCGGGAGGAGTCAGGCGGCGGGAGAAGAAAGCGCACGGGTGCATCTTCTGGTCGGAGGAAGAGCGCTGGGAAAGCACTGCGCCCACGCCGGTGTCCGAAGCGTCCACCTCCACCACAAATTGGTTTGCAGGGTTGGGTTGAACAAGAATCGGCGAGGAGACGAAGCGTTCCTTGAGGGTGGTGAATGCTGCTTCAGCCTCCGGAGTCCACAGGAAGGGTCTTTTAATAGAGGTCAAGGCCGTGAGGGGTGCCGCAACCTGACTGTAACCACGGATGAATCGCCGATAGAAGTTAGCAAATCCCAGGAATTGCTGGAGCTTCTTTCGGGAAGCGGCTACTGACCGGCTACTGCCGGTCTCGGCTACTGCCGAGACCTTTGCAGGGTCCATTCTCACCTGTCCCTGGCCGATAATGTACCCCAGGAAGGAAGTGGAGGCGACGTGGAACTCGCATTTCTCCGCCTTCACGAAAAGCCGATTCTCCAGGAGCCGCTGGAGAACCTGCCGGACGTGAATCTTATGTTCCTCCA
Source organism: Lota lota (assembly GCA_026745465.1). Lineage (NCBI taxonomy): Eukaryota > Metazoa > Chordata > Actinopteri > Gadiformes > Lotidae > Lota > Lota lota. The sequence continues at coordinate 13,287 of JACYXH010000678.1, read as the reverse complement.
GCGACCCGGAGAAGATGAGAATGTCGTCGAGGTAAACGAAGACCGAGCGATTCAGCATGTCGCGAAGGACGTCATTCACCAGAGCTTGGAAGACGGCTGGGGCGTTAGTGAGCCCGAATGGCATCACTAAATACTCGAAGTGACCGAGGGGAGTGTTAAACGCCGTCTTCCATTCATCGTTTGGTACCTAACACGGCCGAGGGGCTTTCCATTGAGAGCCTGGGTCTCAATAGGGGAACTAAGCGGGACCGTGTCTATTTTGAGTTGTTTTACCAACTCACTATCAATAAATGACTCGTCGGCCCCTGCATCTAAAAGAACCGAGAGTGGGATCGCCTGGCCACGCCACGAGAGAACGGCATCTAGCTGGGGTCGAAAAACAGAGGGGATAAGGGTACGACTCGCCAGAACCCCTCGAATTACTGGTGAGTCGGCTCTTTTCCCGGGCGCGTGGGACAGGTACTAATGAAATGACCGGGAAGACCGCAGTAGAGACAGACTCTAGTAGCTCGCCGGTGTTGGCGCTCGGACGGGGACAGGTGAGCTCGGCCCAGTTGCATGGGTTCGGAGTCGGACGACCGCTGTTCTCCCTTAGACTCCTGGGACGTAACTCGGTTCTCCAACTCCGCTCCATATCTGGAAGGTTGACGACCCGGAGAATGGTTGGAAAACCTCTCACGTCTATCCCTCCTTCTCTCTCGGTGTCATGGGTTGCTATGGTAGGTGTGGTGTGGAATCAGGCGCAGGAGGCAGAAGTAAAGTCGCACCAAAATACACGACATGGAACAATTACACACAACACCTAACTAACAACAAGGAAACTAAATAGGGTGCTAATTGAGACATAACACAAAACAGGTGTGACAAACAGACAAAACCAATCAAACAAGAAACATAGAGCGGTGGCAGCTAGTACTCCGGAGACGACGACCGCCGAAACCTGCCCGAACAAGGAGGAGGGGCCGCCTCGGCCGAAACCGTGACAGTACCCCCCCCCCCTTGACACGCGGCTCCAGCCGTGCGCCGCCCCCGGCCTCGGGGACGACCCGGAGGACGCGGAGCAGGGCGCGTAGGATGACCACGATGGAATTCGGTCAGCAGGGACGGATCCAGAATGTCCCTCCTCGGCACCCAGCACCGCTCCTCCGGACCGTACCCCTCCCACTCCACGAGATATTGGAGACCCCCCATCCGGCGTCTCGAATCCAGGATGGTACGAACAGTGTACGCCGGAGCCCCCTCGATGTCTAACGGGGGCGGAGGAGTCTCCTCAATCTCAAAGTCCTGGAGTGGACCAGCTACCACCGGCTTGAGGAGAGACACATGGAACGAGGGGTTAATATTCTTGTAATCAATGGGCAGTTGTAACCTGTAACACACCTCGTTTAATCTCCTCAGGACTTTAAAAGGCCCCACAAACCGCCGACCCAGCTTCCGGCAGGGCAGGCGGAGGGGCAGGTTTCTGGTTGAGAGCCAGACTCGATCTCCAGGTGCATACACTGGCCCCTCACTGCGGTGTAGGTCGGCGCTCGTCTTCTGTCAACGGATGGCTCGCTGCAGATGGACGTGTGCAGCGTTCCACGTCTCCTCCGAGCGCCGCACCCACTCATCCACAGCAGGGGCCTCGATCTGGCTCTCATGCCAAGGTGCCAGAACCGGCTGGTACCCTAACACACACTGGAAAGGGGTTAGTCTCGTGGAGGAGTGGCGGAGAGAGTTCTGTGCCATCTCGGCCCAGGGCACATTTCTCGCCCACTCCTCCAGCCGGTCCTGACAATATGACCTCAGAAACCTACCCACATCCTGGTTGACTCGTTCGACCTGCCCATTACTCTCCGGGTGGTAACCCGAGGTAAGGCTCACCGAGACCCCCAACCGTTCCATAAAGGCTCTCCAGACCCTGGAGGTAAACTGGGGGCCTCGATCGGGCACTATATCCTCGGGTACCCCGTAATGCCGGAAGACGTGAGTAAATAGAGCCTCAGCGGTCTGTAGGGCAGTAGGAAGACCCGGCATGAGAAGGAGACGACAGGCCTTCGAGAATCGATCAACAACGACCAGGATGGTAGTATTCTCCTGTGAGAGGGGAAGGTCTGTAACAAAGTCCACCGAGAGGTGGGACCAGGGTCGTTGTGGAACGGGCATGGGTTGTAATTTACCCCTGGGCAAATGTCTGGGCGCCTTACACTGGGCACACACTGAGCAGGAGGAGACATAAACCCTCACATCCCTGGCTAACGTTGGCCACCAGTACTTCGTACTAAGGCAGTGCACTGTCCGGCCAATACCTGGATGTCCAGAGGAGGGGGACGTGTGAGCCCAATAAATCAGCCGATCCCGGACCTCGAGCGGGATGTACGTCCGACCCACCGGACACCGTGGAGGGCTAGGGTCGATGCGTAATGCCCGCTCGATCTCCGCATCGACCTCCCACACCACCGTAGTTCCGCTCCGCCGAACTGAGCTTCTTAGAATAAAAAGCACAGGGGCGGAGCTTAGGTGGTGTGCCGGACCGTTGTGAAAGAACTGCCCCGATACCGACTTCAGACGCGTCCACCTCTACTTGGAAGGGTAAAGTGGGATCCGGATGCGCCAGCACCGGAACCGAGGTAAACAGGTCCTTCAGTCTCCCAAAAGCCCTGTCCGCCTCAGCCGACCACTGCAAGCGCACCGGACCCCCCCCCCCCCCTTAAGAAGAGACGTTATGGGAGCTGCCACCTGTCCAAAACCCCGGATAAACCTTCGGTAGTAATTCGCAAAACCCAAGAACCGCTGCACCTCTTTAACCGTAGTTGGGGTTTGCCAATTACGCACGGCGGACACTCGGTCCACCTCCACTCTCACCCCTGACGCAGACAACTGGTAACCCAAAAAGGAGACTGACTCCTGAAAGAACAGACATTTCTCGGCTTTGACATACAGGTCATGCTCCAACAGTCTCCTCAATACCCTGCGCACCAGGGCTACATGCTCGGCCCGAGTAGAACTGTACACAAGAATATCATCTATGTACACCACTACTCCCTGCGCCTGCATGTCCCGGAAAATCTCATCTACAAACGATTGGAAGACTGAAGGAGCATTCATTAACCCATATGGCATGACGAGATACTCGTAATGTCCGGAGGTAGTACTAAATGCTGTCTTCCACTCATCGCCCTCCCTAATGTGCACCAAGTTATATGCGCTCCTGAGGTCCAATTTTGTGAAAAACCGTGCCCCGTGTAATGACTCCGTCATGGTCGCAATCAGCGGGAGTGGATAACTATATTTCACAGTCACCTGATTGAGACCGCGGTAATCAATACATGGACGCAAACCTCCGTCCTTTTTCTTCACAAAAAAGAAGCTCGAGGACGCGGGAGAAGTGGAGGACCGTATGTATCCCTGTCTCAGAGACTCGGCAATGTAAGTCTCCATTGCCCTTTTCTCCTCCTGTGACAAAGGATACACATGGCTCCGCGGGAGCGCAGCTCCTGTCTGGAGGTCTATCGCACAATCCCCCTGTCTATGAGGTGGCAACCTTGCCGCTCTGGTCTTACTAAACACGAGTGCCAAATCCTCATACTCAGGTGGAATGTGCAGTGCTGGCATCTGGTTCGGGCTCTCCACCGAGGTCGCCCCTACGGAAACACCCAGACATAGCCCCTCACACTGAGCAGACCACCCTTTAAGAGCCTTCTCTCGCCACGAAATCGTAGGATCATGGGTAATTAACCAGGGAAGCCCCAGTACCACCGGATACGCAGGAGAGTCGATCAGATAAAGTTGAATCGTCTCCTCATGACCCCACTGCGTCATCATCCTAAGTGGCGCCGTAACCTCCCTAATTAACCCAGATCCTAACGGACGACTATCTAAGGCATGTACAGGGAAGGGTTTATCGACTGGAAGGAGAGGAATCCCTAACTTAACACAGAAATTACGATCTACAAAATTCCCAGCTGCGCCTGAATCGACTAGCGCCTTATGCTGGGAACGAGGTGCAACCTGTGGGAAACAAAAAGGTAATGTAATGTGTACGGCAGAAAGCTCTGGGTAAGTAGGGCGCCTCCTCGCCTGGGAGGACTCCCCAATGTGTGACCTGCCATCTCCCTCACCAGGGGACCCTCCCCAGCACCTAGCCGTGGTGTGCCCTCCGCGGCCACAGTTGGTGCAGAAGACTGCCCCCCTCGGGTTCCTTCCTCTCTTCCCTCTAGCGCCAGCACCTCCAAGCTCCATCGGGCTCTGCTCGGAGGCGCTGGAGGGTGGAATGGGAGACCCCCACCTGGGACGTCCGCGGGTCGCGAGCAGGGTGTCCAGCCGAATGGCCATGTCCACCAGCTGGTCAAATGTTAGTGTAGTATCCCTGCACGCTAACTCTCTGCGGACGTCCTCCCGAAGGCTACATCTGAAGTGGTCTTTGAGGGCCCTCTCATTCCACCCTGCGTCGGCCGCTAGAGTCCGGAACTCCAGCGCAAACTCTTGAGCGCTCCTCATCCCCTGTCGAAGGTGGAATAGACGCTCCCCCATCGCCTTCCCCTCTGGTGGATGGTCGAAGACAGCACGGAAGCGGCGGGAGAACTCCGCATAGGTGACTGTGGCGGCGTCTATTCCCCTCCATTCGGCGTTGGCCCACTCCAACGCCTTGCCGGTGAGACAGGAGATGAGGGCGGAAACGCTCTCGAATCCCGAGGGCGCCGGGTGTATGGTGGCAAGGTAGAGTTCCACTTGTAATAGGAACCCCTGACACCCGGAAGCGGTGCCGTCGTACGCGCTCGGGAGCGAGAGCCGAATCCCACTGGGTGCCGGTAGTTGGACGGGCGGGCTGTCCGCTGGTGATGGTGCGATAGGTGTAGGTGTGGGTACCCCGCTGGTTTCCCATCGATGGAGGGTGTTCATTACGCTGTCCAAGGCGTGTCCGATCTGGTTGATACAATCCTCTTGACCGCGAAGACGCTCCTCCATGATGTCGGTGGGTACTCCCGCTGATTCCATAATTGGTGTGTAATTCTGTCACGGGTTGCTAAGGTAGGTGTGGTGTGAAATCAGGCGCAGGAGTCAGAAGTCAAGTCCAAAATATATTTTAGTGAAAACAAGTGGCAGAATCTACTCCTGAAACACGAACCAGGAGGAAAGCACAAAAGAGCGTACCAAAAATACAGGCAGCGTAGCAACATGACATGGGACAATTACACACAACACCTAACTGACAACAAGGAAACTAAATAGATGCTGATTGATTACATAACACAAAACAGGTGTGACACACAGACAAAACCAATCAACAACAAACAGAGTGGTGGCAGCTAGTACTCCGGAGACGACGACCGCCGAAACCTGCCCGAACAAGGGGGCGGGGCCGCCTCGGCCGAAACCGTGACAATTACATGTGTTATGTTGGTGTTAAAACATGGGTTCTGTTAGTATTACATGCGTTATGTTGGTGTTAAAACATGGGTTCTGTTAGTATTACATGCGTTATGTTGGTATTAGAAAATGGGTTCTGTTACTATTACATGATTTCTGTTGGTGTTAGAACACAATTTATATTGGTATTAAAAAGGTTCTGTTGGTATTACATGGGTTCAGTTGGTTTTACATGGGTGCTGTTTGTATTAAAACTTTATTTTTGTTGGTATTAGAACATGATTTCTGTTGGTATTACATGGGTTCTGTTGGTATTAGAACATTGGTTCTGTTGGTATTAATAATATAATAACTATAAAATGTGCAAATAATAAAATATAGTGTATAGAGCACCCATATAGAGACCTTTAGGTTTTTATTTGAGAGCCATTGAACATTTTATGTAATTCAAGTTCGACCTTTGTGGGAACACAATTGTTGAATTTAGTCAACATTTTGACATCGTATTCTTTTCGTCTAATTTATTTGTTATAAAAATGTATTCGTCCATTATGTGACTTTGTCATGTTACATTGGTCAGTGATAACGTGCGTATAACACGAGTATAACAAACTAATTATAACTTGAAAGTGGTTGGGTGAACCTGTAGAAACAAACCTAGATCGACCTTGATTAGCCATTACAAGCCGTTTCAAAACAGGGGCCCTTTAACGCTCTCAACTCTTTTCTGAGTTGTTCATAATGCCAACGAAGGAAAGCCTCAACTTGTTTGCAGGCGTTTTCCTCTCACAAATGTTCTCCTGGAACAGGGTGCTTCAAAAGTGAGGCAGGAGAGAGGGCGTGACCAAGATGGGAACCATATCCGCTTGAGTTACATGGGGCTTCTTGTAATGTATTTGTTATTCTTGCTCCAGGGACTGTTAACCAATGTACACAGCTCAAAGGAAGTCATATAACACAGATATGCAATAAAGTTCATGGCCATCTCTCAGCCTGACTAAAGCCCGAAGAACAATGTCCCATAAGTGTCCCAGAAAGCATTTTGTTTATTTGGAGAGTGACCCTAAACCTAACCATGCTTTAACAGGGTATTGGGTTTTCTCGTTCATTCTGTGTTTTGTGACTATCAATCCTGTGATAGTATGATCAAATGATGAAGGTTTACTAATAAACACATGGTTTAGCATTAATCTTTTAGAGTTTTTCTTAAGTATTACCAATTAACCTTTTACAGTACTGCTTAACTGGAGTGAGTTTAAAGAAACGACAGCGAAGACATTTAATTAATGTAAAACTTTACTGAAGTATCAAAAGCAGATCATAGAGGAGTAATTCTTACATTCAATACAAAACAACATTAATGGATTTTAAATATATAAATATAACCATAGCAATGCATCATAATGAAAAATAAATAGTGTGTACTGACTTTGGTAATAAAATTCATGTTACGGTCAATGAAAAAACTTGAAGGATCTGGGAGTGATGTGTTACCCTAGAGATGGGTTATACTAACCCTATCAGGGAGAAATGGGTAAGCCTAGAGATGGGTTAGAGATGGGCTACCCTAACCCTAGATCTTAGTTGAATATTGGTTAGCCTAGAAATGGATTAGAGATGGGCTGCCCTTACCCTAGATCTTAGTTGAAGATGGGTTAAGCTAGAGATGGATTAGAGATGGGCTACCCTAACCCTAGATCTTAGTTGAAGATTGGTTAGCCTAGAAATGGATTAGAGATGGGCTGCCCTTACCCCAGAGATGTATTAGAGATGGGCTACCCTAACCCTAGAGATGGGTTAGAGATGGGTTAGCCTAGAGATGGGTTAGAGATGGGCTACCCTAACCCTAGAGATGGGTTAGAGATGGGTAAGCCTAGAGATGGGTTAGAGATGGGTAAGCTTAGAGATAGGATAGAGATGGGTAAGCATAGAGATGGGCTACCATAAAGTAAGTCAGGGAGATATGGAAGCTGCCAGCAGGTCAAGCCGAACGAGGTGGGCCAGCAGCGAGGATCTGAGGAGGTCCTAATGAAAAAAAGACACAGCATCAGGAAACATTATCTAACCCCAACATAACTCCTCTAGAAACACTTTCTAACCCCAACCATCACTCCTCTAAAATATTATCTAACCGCAACATCAGTCTTCCAGAAACACCATCCAACCACAACATCAGTCCTCTAGAAACAATTTCTAACCCCAATATGACTCCTCTAGAAACACTAACCCCATCACTACGCCAACATAACTCCTCTAAAAACATTATCTAACCCCAACCTCAGTCTTCCGGGAACATCTCTCCTGTATAAACACTATCTAACCCCAAAATCACACCTCTAGAAACATTATGAAACTCAAACATTATGTCCAGAAATACTAACCCCAAAATCACTCTAAAAACAATATCTGACCTAACCATCACTCCTAGAAAAACACTATCTAACCCCAACATCACTCTCCCAGAAACACTATGTAATCCAAACATCACTATTTTAAAAACACTATCCAACCTCAAACTGTTCATCACTACCTGTAGACTTGTACATTAACTACGTGTATATATAAATATAAAAATCATTTTCCTACTTGTTGATTGAGACTCATCCTCAGGGCTTTCAGGTGGACTTTGATTCTCTTTGTCAGTTTGGTGACAGAGGAGGATGAGGATGCTTTCAGCAATTTAACCTACACACACACACACACACACACACACACACACACACACACACACACACACACACACACCTTGTTATTAGTTTCCGTATAGGTGGTACAGTCACTCTGTTGTGCTGTGGTCTTGGTCAGGAGTGTGTAGTTGCTGGGTGTGTTTAGTTGATTGGTCAGGTGTGTGTAGTTGCTGCATGTGTCTAGTTGCTAGGTGTGTCTGGTTGCTAGTTCAGGTGTTAAGTTGTGTGTAATTTCTAGGCGTGTATAGTTGATAAGTCAGGTGTGTGTAGTTCTAGGTGTGTCTAGTTGTTAGTTGTGTCTAGTTGCTAGTTCAGGTGTTAAGTTGTGTGTAATTTCTAGGTGTGCGTAGTTGATAAGTCAGGTGTGTGTAGTTGCTAAATGTGTGTAGTTGCTAGTTGTGTCTAGTTGCTAGATGTGTCTAGTTGCTAGTTGTGCCTAGTTGCTAGGTCAGGTGTTAAGTTGTGTGTTGTTGCTAGGTCTATATAGTTGCTAGGTCATGTGTTAAATTGTGTGTAGTTGCTAGGTGTGTCTAGTTGCTAGATCAGGTGTGTGTAGTTACTATGTGTATGTAGTTGCTGGGTGTGTCTAGCTGCTAGGTGTGTTTAGTTGCTAGGTCAGGTGTGTGTAGTTGCTGGGTGTTTATTTGCTAGGTCAGGTGTGTGTAGTTTATAGGTGTTTAGTTGATAGGTCAGGTGTGTGTAGTTTCTGGGTGTGTGTAGTTGCTAGGTGTGTACAATTGTGTGTAGTTGCTAAGTGTGTATGGTTGTTTGTAATGTATAGGTGTGTGTCAATGTTTGTCTAGTGTCAAGGTGTGTGTCTGTGTGTCTGTAATGTCTAGGTGTGTCTCTAGTGTCTAGGTGTTGCGTGTAGAGTTTAGGTCTTGGAGTTGTTGCTAGGTGTGTGTGTGTGTGTGTGTGTAGTACATACACAGTGGTTTAGTTCAGTCTTCTGCCTGTGGATGTCGCTGTTGAGGCGGTCCATGCGCGGCTGTGAGCTGCTGCTGATGTTTGAACTCCAGGCAACGGATACGTTCAGCAAGGCGTCAAACATCTCTGATAGTAACAGTACCTTCTGCTCCACCTGCGGAAATACTACTGTTAATACTGCTACAGTACTATCAGTACTGTAATACCTACTAATGGTTACTTTGATGAGAATGATGATAGTAAGGATCATGATTATAATGATAATTCAAATAATTATATAATTATGATATGGAGAGAGAGAGAGACCTATAGTACTACTGTTACCCTGGAGAGATAATAATAATAATAATAATAATAATAATAATAATAATAATAATAATAATAATAATAATAATAATAATAATAATGGTGTTAATGATGATAATATTCATGATATTTATGATAATAATCATATAAATGATAATAATGATAATGTTTATGTTAATAATGATGGTTTTCATGATAATTTAATGATAACGATAATAGTAATAATGATTTCTTAATGATGATCATTCTGATTATATTATCAAACATGATGATAATAACGATGATAATTATGATTATAACAACATCAGCTGAGAGGTAATAATATTATATATCAATATATTATCATGATATATCTTAATATCATACTACTGCTACTAATAATAATTAGTGAGGTACCGTGAGTTGGCCGGCCTGGTCGTACTGCCGCTCTGGGAACGATGAGAGAGAGACCTCCACGCCTGCTGGACTGTTACCCTGGAGAGAGAGAGAGAGAGAGAGAGAGAGAGAGAGAGAGAGAGAGAGAGAGAGAGAGAGAGAGAGAGAGAGAGAGAGAGAGAGAGAGAGAGAGAGAGAGAGAGAGAGAGAGAGAGAGAGAGAGAGAGAGAGAGAGAGAGAGAGAGAGAGAGAGAGAGAGAGAGAGAGAGAGAGAGAGAGACCTTTTATACTACTGTTAGCCTAGAGAGAGAGAGAGAGAGAGAGACCTTTTATACTACTGTTAGCCTAGAGAGAGAGAGAGAGAGACCTTTTATACTACTGTTAGCCTAGAGAGAGAGAGAGAGAGAGAGAGAGAGAGAGAGAGAGAGACCAGTGTGTGTGTTACCACGGTCTTCAGTGTGTTCATAGTGTGTATGAGTGCACGTGTGTGTGTGTCAGGTGTGTGTGTTCTTGTCAGGTGTGGTTGTGTGTTACCAGGGTCTTCAGTGTGCTCATGGTGTGTGTGAATGTGTGTGTGCGTATGTGTCAAGTGTGTGTGTGTGCGGAGGGGGGGGGGGGGGGGGGGGGGGTAGGTGTGTATGTGTGTGTGTGTGGGTATGTCAGGTGTGTGCGTGTGTGTGGGTGGGTATGTGTGTCAGGTGTGCGTGTGTGTGTGTATTTGTGTGTGTATGGATATTTGTGTCAGGTGTGTGTGTTACCAGGGTCTTCAGTGTGCTCATGGTTCGGTTGCTCCACAGGTGAAACATGCTCTCAGAGTGTGTGCTTTCCTTTTTCAGCCATGAGCACAAGGTCTCTGGCCTCACAGAGGACGTCATCATCATCATCATTATCATCATCATCATCATCACGCTAGAATTAATGTGCTGAGGTAGAGCAGAATGACCGCTGTGCTGAGGTAGAGCAGAATGACCGCTGGTGCTGAGGTAGAGCAGAATGACCGCTGTGCTGAGGTAGAGCAGAATGACCGCTGTGCTGAGGTAGAGCAGAATAACCACTGTGCTGAGGTAGAGAAGAATGACCGCTGTGCTGAGGTAGAGCAGATTGACCGATGTGCTGAGGTAGAGCAGAATGACCGCTGTGTTGAGGTAGCGCAGAATGAACTCTTTGCTGAGGAAAGTGCTAGTTTTGCTCAGAAGTCAGTGAGTATGGAGACCTTCTACTCCTTATCTCTTCTGAAGCTGCTCTGTCACACTCTCCTTAAATACTCCACAAAGGGAACGGTTTGGTTTTAGGTTTTGCTTACGATTAGGGATAGCAAGGCCAAGTGACGCAGTGACAAAGTGAATAGGGTAGGGTTAGGGTTGGGAAAGCCCCATCCGCTTTTCATACCTGGACAGCAAGTCGTGTTACCCTAACCCCTAACCCTAACACTGATCAATACATGATTTACATAGAAGACAATATAGTTAGGAGTCATATTTATATATGCATAAATGTGTGTGAATAGAACATATATGTGATATATGATAAATTATATATATCATCAGATATATCAGCTATATCATGTATAACATGATATAACATGTAAAAATACATTTGAATCCCGATTACCAACTGATGTGGTTTACAGGACGGATTAATAAACCGTCCTGTACTAGTTTACAATGCTTCAGATAATGTTGTGAATCATGTTTAGTAGTAGAAATATGCAATCTAGGAATCACAGAATTGTAAAAATATATGAATGATGATATTGATATCTCAAATAATATTTAAAGAAGTAGTAGCCTAATAATAATACCCATTATTATCATAATGGTTCAATTATTGTGATTTGTTGTGCTGAAATTAATACTATCATTTCATGTCATTTTTGGTGAACAAAGGCTTTGACATCAGTGTGAATGTTTGACGTCACCTAGTTGGAAATGGTCGGTTTGATGGTTAGCCTCGTTCAGGTTTCAGTTTCATTTTTAGTTTGGTAGAGCGTGCAGTTAGTACAGTTTCTTTACATTAATCTTTAAATGAGTCCTATTTTTATTAGAAAAACCTTCTAAATTGACATGGTAGACATTGATCTACTTTAGAGAAATGGAGGGGCTGTAGGGAAAGTTAGAAAGATCCCTCAGGAACATAGAACATAACTATATGAGAGTAAAACATCAGGTTGCAAATAAAGTGATTATGAATGAAATCAACTTTCTCAAGGAAACAGGCGTTTCATGTAAGATATAATTATGTATAATGTATATATACCGTATACATATATATTTATATATCAATAAATAAATAAATAAATATATATATAAACACCAAATTATTGTATTATGATTTGTTATTATAGTTTTAAAGTTTTGTTTTTAATCTATGTAGTGAAAGCCAGACCACTGATCCACACTCTAATCAGTGGCGATAATTTACCACAATGCGACAGGAAGAGGAACAATAAACACTATCTTACCCAACATCGCTCCAATAGAAACACTATCTTACACCAACATCACTCCTCGAGAAACACAATCTAACCCCAACATAACTCCTCGAGAAACACTCACCCCAATATCACTCCTTTAGAAACACTATCTAACACCAACATCACTCCTCCAGAAACATTATCTAACACCAACATCAATCCTCTAAAAACACTACCTAACACCAACATCACTCTTCTAGAAACAATATCTAACCCCAACATAAGTCCTCTAAAAACACTGTCCAACACCAACATCACTCCTCTAGAAACACTATCTAACAGAGAATGTATGTGTCATACATTCTCATACATGAAGGAACATTTCGTTTTGGTTTTCGGTCCAATTGAATAAAGACATTTCTTGTAAATGTTGACATAATTATAAAAAGGGTTCTTTAAAGCAGTGGTAGAGGAAACCTGGTGTATTTGAACAGAAAGAGCGGGCAGAAGAGCTCCCTAGCCCATCTCCGTCATGGAGCCATGAGTCCTAACTGGCTTCCTCCCTAGCCCATCTCCGTCATGGAGCCATGAGTCCTAACTGGCTTCCTCCCTAGCCCATCTCCGTCATGGAGCCATGAGTCCTAACTGGCTTCCTCCCTAGCCCATCTCCGTCATGGAGCCATGAGTCCTAACTGGCTTCCTCCCTAGCCCATCTCCGTCATGGAGCCATGAGTCCTAACTGGCTTCCTCCCTAGCCCATCTCCGTCGTGAAGCCATGGATCCTAACTGGCTTCCTCCCTAGCCCATCTCCGTCATGGAGCCATGAGTCCTAACTGGCTTCCTCCCTAGCCCATCTCTGTCATGGAGCCATGAGTCCTAACTGGCTTCCTTCCTAGCCCATCTCCGTCATGGAGCCATGGCTCCTAACTGGCTTGTTCCCTAGTCCATCTCCATTATTGAGACATGGCTCTTTACAGGTTTATTCCCTTTTCCTCTCTAAGGCCCTACCGTCCCCTATCACCTCTTTACTTAGCTACCTGATTTTTGTCTAATAAAGGAAAATAAGTACTTACTGAGGCAAATTATAACATGTACTATAACATATAAAAAAAACGGTGCATGTTATTATTTTAACCAGGGTTATACTTATCAACCAGCTTACCAAACCCATCTTGAAGTAAAAATAAAATGTTCTACCTCCTGTATCCAGGGTGAGTAGGGGGGTAAGGA
>JACYXH010000677.1:62500-166184 GCA_026745465.1 Lota lota | reverse complement strand
ATCTGATTTATATCTGTTGTCTTTCTCTCCCTCCACCACCTCTTTCTGTCTCCATCTCTTTGTGTGATAATGTATTTCTCTCACTCTCTCTGCCCCCTCTCCCTCTCGATCTATCCATGCATCTGATTTATATCTGTTGTCTTTCTCTCCCTCCACCACCTCTTTCTGTCTCCATCTCTTGTGATATATGTATTTCTCTCACTCTCTCTGCCCCCTCTCCCTCTCGATCTATCCATGCATCTGATTTATATCTGTTGTCTTTCTCTCCCTCCACCACCTCTTTCTGTCTCCATCTCTTGTGATATATGTATTTTCTCTCACTCTCTCTGCCCCCTCCCTCTCGATCTATCCATGCATCTGATTTATATCTGTTGTCTTTCTCTCCCTCCACCACCTCTTTCTGTCTCCATCTCTTGTGATATATGTATTTCTCTCACTCTCTCTGCCCCCTCTCCCTCTCGATCTATCCATGCATCTGATTTATATCTGTTGTCTTTCTCTCCCTCCACCACCTCTTTCTGTCTCCATCTCTTGTGATATATGTATTTCTCTCACTCTCTCTGCCCCCTCTCCCTCTCGATCTATCCATGCATCTGATTTATATCTGTTGTCTTTCTCTCCCTCCACCACCTCTTTCTGTCTCCATCTCTTGTGATATATGTATTTCTCTCACTCTCTCTGCCCCTCTCCCTCTCGATCTATCCATGCATCTGATTTATATCTGTTGTCTTTCTCTCCCTCCACCACCTCTTTCTGTCTCCATCTCTTGTGATATATGTATTTCTCTCACTCTCTCTGCCCCCTCTCCCTCTCGATCTATCCATGCATCTGATTTATATCTGTTGTCTTTCTCTCCCTCCACCACCTCTTTCTGTCTCCATCTCTTGTGATATATGTATTTCTCTCACTCTCTCTGCCCCCTCTCCCTCTCGATCTATCCATGCATCTGATTTATATCTGTTGTCTTTCTCTCCCTCCACCACCTCTTTCTGTCTCCATCTCTTGTGATATATGTATTTCTCTCACTCTCTCTGCCCCTCTCCCTCTCGATCTATCCATGCATCTGATTTATATCTGTTGTCTTTCTCTCCCTCCACCACTCTTTCTGTCTCCATCTCTTGTGATATATGTATTTCTCTCACTCTCCTTGCCCCCTCTCCCTCTCGATCTATCCATGCATCTGATTTATATCTGTTGTCTTTCTCTCTCCACTCTGCCCTCTCTCTGTCTCTCTCCCCCCCGCTCCTTGTGGCACGTGATGAATGAGTTCCTGGACCTGCGGAGGCAGGTCCTGGTGGGCCATCTGACCAACGACCGCATGCGGGACGTCAAGCAGCACATTGGATGGATGGATGCATGAATGACCTTTGGTTCATGCACAACGACGGACAACGACAGGAAACGCATGAGAAATGGATGGATGGATGGATGAGTGTATGACAGTTCATACAAGAGATGACAACTAACCTGACGGGAAGAAACCGACAGGAAACAAACCTTAAAAAACAAAAATGAATGAACTTAAACAAGGGACAATAATTGTGTTCTCTTCAGGGATGATTTTCTCACATGTTTTCTATCCGTGGGCAGTGGGCGGTTTGGTTTGGTGTCTCTGTCTCTCTCGACCCCCTCTTTCTCACGCTGTCTGTGTCTCTCTCTTTCTATTTATCTCTGTCTCTCTCTGTCTGACTCTCTTTTTCTCTTTGTATCACTCTCTTTGCTCTCTCTCTGTTACCCATCTAATGTCCCTGTAGGCACAGACTCTCATAATCAATCACGTTTCCTCTTCAAACAGACAGGAAGACAGGCTAGACTGCAAATAAAATAATATTTACCTGCTTTTCTCTTCCTCGTTCTCTCCATGTCTCAACGAGTCGCCTGTCTCGCCCCTTTCATCTCACGCCCCTGTTTCCCACTCCACACACACATACATGCATACATGCACCCATACATGTGCACGCACGCACACACACATACGGTAGCCTAAATTATTCAAGACTGAATAGCAACTCACTTTCAATCGTCTCTCTCTCTCTCTCTCTCTCTCTCTCTCTCTCTCTCTCTTCCCCCCCCCCCCCCCCCCCCCCTTGTAAAACTGCATGTGTGTGTGTGTTGCAGGCAGCTGTGCTTGGACCTGGTGCCCAGGCGAGAGTTCAGCATGGTGGACCCCGACGAGATCAGCGTCACGGAGCTATCTACAGACTGTGAGTGACATCATCATCTCACCACTTCTTGTGACATCATCACGCCACTTCCTGTGACATCATGAGAGCTGCGGGAAGCACAGAAGTGACCCTGTTTTCTTTAACGCTAACCATCGGGAAAGAGCCTGAATCTCTTGTGGTTAGCTCTAATGTGTCTGTATTTGTAACACAATACATCTAGAGTATTGGGGCTTAAAATATAGTAGATGTACTTTACCATACTATAATATATGTCAGTGGATGAAAGAGTGGAAAACACACCAGTCAATGTATCAATGGTATGCAACACACTAGATCCAATATGGTTGAGTTTGACCATTTTACACTGTCTATTTCCACACTATGAACTAGACGTTTTTCTAGCGATGCTTTTATAGTCTAGGTCCAGTTATTAGTCAGTTCCATGGAGACCATTTCCAGTTGGACGGTACCATGGTGCAGGACTATAGGTTATAGCCCTGCCCTGACTACAGCGCCACAGATAAAGAGAGAGACAAAGATAGTGCACATGATGCATTTTGCCCTGTCCAACCAATTTTAACATTTGGGAAACCACATTTCTTCAGCTTCCGACATGTGTGCTAATGATCTTGCTATCACATTTGCAACATGGCTGAATTATCTATACCAGATTTTAATGTGGTGTCTGTGCTTCTCTGAGAAAAAAATATATAAAAAAAAATAAAGTGATAATTAAACATTGCTTTGCGTAATAAAAGTCGGTCGAAAGAAAGAGCATTGTGCACTGAACAGTTTACAGTTGTTCACAATTGACTGATTAAACTACGTCGTACATCCTGTTTATTAGAAAATTTAATATTTTGAGTCAGTGTGTTTTTCTCATGAAGGGAAAACACTAGATTTTCCCAAGACCCCCTCCCCAATATCCCTCACCCTCCACCACCACCAACACCACTTCTCCCAGTTTCCCAGTGCTCCATTTGCTGTTACCGTGGCAACCCAGGTTTTCTGCACTGAGGCGGTGTTGACGATGGTGAAATGAACACACGCGCACGCACACACACACACACACACACACACGCGCGCACACGCACACCACACACACACGCGCACGCACACACACACACACACACGCACACACACACCACACACACACACACACACACACACACACACACACACACACACACACACACACACACAAGTCAGGCCTTCCCATTGCAGTGGGAACATGAACTTCTTAATCAGTCTGCTGTGTTCTCGTTCCGTTTTAGGTGGCTTTGGTAGTCAGAACAAAGGCATTTGGTCCCTAATAAAAGCCTTAATGTTCCTCTATTAAACACCAACCAAAACACCACAAGTCCTCCGTTAATGGAGGAAAGGTAAAGGAAGTGGCAATTACTGCACTCACACACACACACACACACATTGACCACACACGCGCGCGCACACACACACACACACACACACACACACACACACATACACACACACGCACACACACACACACACACACGCACACACGCGCACATGCACACGCGCACACGCATGTCTCAGCCAGTCAACCACCTCCCCAAACACACCATCTCTAACCCTGCACTAAAATGACATTGTCCATTTGTGTTTCCACTAAAATCGAGGACCCATGGGTGGGAGCAATGTGTTGATGGGGAATACTTAAATCGGTGCGTTTAGATGGAATAATGTGGTGCAGGTGTTCGTGTAATTCAATCAATCGACAGATTGAAGTGACGGAAACAAATGGGATCAACTCATCTCCAGTGTTTGTTTTCAAGATGGCAGCACACATTATTTTTTTTTTGATTCTGATTATTTAATTGCTCAACCAGGTGTGAAACCCTTGTACAGACATGTACACATGCCTACTTTGGTGTATTGAGCTGGCATGTGTTCAACCAACAGTCTTTGAGATAAATTCAGATAAATAATATTCACCACAGTTGAGATGTGGCTCTGTGTGAATCTCAAGTGAACTCCTGGCTAGGATTTAGCGTTGTTATATTCCCCACATCTATATCCCGAGAGCAGCAGAGAAAAGGGCAGGCCAGAGTGCAGATCCCAGAGCAGTGCGTGATTGATTGCTCGAGTCTGAGCATAGCAGAACAAGCTTATCTTATGGTATCGCTAGAGGAAAAATAGCTTAGGACACTTTGCACATGCAAAGCACACTCTAATCCTCACAAAGATTTACACAAAATCTCACACTTCAAATATGATATAACTTAGGTTCCCCTCTCCATGCTTAAACGAGGGATCAGAAGGGGGGCTTAGGGTGTGAATTAGAAATCTGAGTTGAATAGCAGGGGAGAGAAAGACAGAGTGAGAGAGACACTGAGAGATGGAGAGAGAGAGTAGAAGGGATTGAGAGACCTAGAGGGGGAAGCGAGATGAAGGAGACCGAGATGGAGAGAGAGAGTAGAAGGGATTGAGAGACCTAGAGGGGGAAGCGAGATGAAGGAGACCGAGATGGAGAGAGAGAGTAGAAGGGATTGAGAGACCTAGAGGGGGAAGCGAGATGAAGGAGACCGAGATGGAGAGAGAGAGTAGTAGGGATTGAGAGACCTAGAGGGGGAAGCGAGATGAAGGAGACCGAGATGGAGAGAGAGAGTAGAAGGGATTGAGAGACCTAGAGGGGGAAGCGAGATGAAGGAGACCGAGATGGAGAGGAGAGAGTAGAAGGGATTGAGAGACCTAGAGGGGGAAGCGAGATGAAGGAGACCGAGATGGAGAGAGAGAGTAGTAGGGATTGAGAGACCTAGAGGGGGAAGCGAGATGAAGGAGACCGAGATGGAGAGAGAGAGTAGTAGGGATTGAGAGACCTAGAGGGGGAAGCGAGATGAAGGAGACCGAGATGGAGGAGAGAGTAGTAGGGATTGAGAGACCTAGAGGGGGAAGCGAGATGAAGGAGACCGAGATGGAGAGAGAGAGTAGAAGGGATTGAGAGACCTAGAGGGGGAAGCGAGATGAAGGAGACCGAGATGGAGAGAGAGAGTAGAAGGGATTGAGAGACCTAGAGGGGGAAGCGAGATGAAGGAGACCGAGATGGAGAGAGAGAGTAGAAGGGATTGAGAGACCTAGAGGGGGAAGCGAGATGAAGGAGACCGAGATGGAGAGAGAGAGTAGAAGGGATTGAGAGACCTAGAGGGGGAAGCGAGATGAAGGAGACCGAGATGGAGAGAGAGAGTAGAAGGGATTGAGAGACCTAGAGGGGGAAGCGAGACGAAGGAGACCGAGATGGAGAGAGAGAGTAGAAGGGATTGAGAGACCTAGAGGGGGAAGCGAGATGAAGGAGACCGAGATGGAGAGAGAGAGTAGAAGGGATTGAGAGACCTAGAGGGGGAAGCGAGACGAAGGAGACCGAGATGGAGAGAGAGAGTAGAAGGGATTGAGAGACCTAGAGGGGGAAGCGAGACGAAGGAGACCGAGATGGAGAGAGAGAGTAGAAGGGATTGAGAGACCTAGAGGGGGAAGCGAGATGAAGGAGACCGAGATGGAGAGAGAGAGTAGAAGGGATTGAGAGACCTAGAGGGGGAAGCGAGACGAAGGAGACCGAGATGGAGAGAGAGAGTAGAAGGGATTGAGAGACCTAGAGGGGGAAGCGAGACGAAGGAGACCGAGATGGAGAGAGAGAGTAGAAGGGATTGAGAGACCTAGAGGGGGAAGCGAGATGAAGGAGACCGAGATGGAGAGAGAGAGTAGAAGGGATTGAGAGACCTAGAGGGGGAAGCGAGATGAAGGAGACCGAGATGGAGAGAGAGAGTAGTAGAGGACAGTAAGGCAGGCCCTGCGCCGCGGAGCTTCGCTGACGTGCACAGAATACTACTGCGTGCACGCTAATCAAACGGTTGTGGGCAAACAAACACGGGGCCTCACACACACACACACACACACACACACACACGTACGTACTCCATACGCACAGCGTGACCACACAGCATACATCGCTGTGCGTTGCCATGGGTGCTGGCAGCTTATCCTCAAAGCTGTCCCCCTCATCACCTAGCGACGCCCACGCCGCTTGGAGCTGTGGTCCCGCTGGGATGCTAAAACACAACACACGCACGCGTACCATGTGGGATGTTCTTCTCTATTTTTCACACCAATTTATTTCCTGCATGAAAAACGTGTGCCCGGTTATTTTGCCTTCGCTGGTGCACCGTGGGGACGAGGATGGACGCTTTATGTAACTTTTATATAACGAGCATGTGAACCAAAGATCTCAGTAGTTAATTACAGAATGAATTCGTTCAGTAATTAGAGCCTTTGGGGGTCTTTGAAAACATATTTGCAACATCTTAATGAGCTCTGTTGCTGCATGTGACCAAAAAATAAAGACTTATATAGACAAAGAAAACATAAAAATATCGATATATTTGCATATCCATTACATTTATTTAGCTGACGCCTTTTTCCAGAGAGTAACGTAGAGGAATGGAAAGTATACACATCAAATGAAGAAAAAGAGCTAACAAAGAGAAGCTTTGTTTAGCCTAGCAAAGGTAAATCATTTCCCACACTTGGTGGCCTACAAAATATTCTTGTGAAAGACTCCTTTGTCTTCGTATGATGAGTCTGCCCCTTCGATAAAGGGTGACGTGAGGGAGAGTCGCTGATTGCTCAACTGGTAACAGACATGCTAAGTTAACCACAGCCCAGTTAATCAGTGGTTCAACGGTGATGGCCTAGAAATAGAAAGGACTTACCAATGATGGTTAAACAAACCAAGAACAGGTTACACACCAATCAGGGAAGATGGATGCTCTCCTAAAGTTAGGGAACTTCCTGAACTGTATTCTAAACTGTGTTAAGCATACGTACTCTTGACCCTACACTGGTGCTCAGATTAATTCACCACAACCCTATTTGCAAGTAACCCTACCTTGCACAAACCTAGGCCACAAAATAACATGGTGGAATATAACAAATGGCTAACTGACCATACCTGACACAGGGCCATTTACTAGTAACAATGTTTAAATCCAGTAAACCAAAGCACAGCACGAAACAAAACTAGATTGTAGTCTACTAATACCACTACAAGTACTTACAATTGTAATCAGTCTACTAACACCACTTAAGCAGTACACAATTAAACAAAAATGTTGCTAATCTAATACAGCAGACAGAGCAAAGCCAAGCAGCGAATGCCTATTTAACAAAGTAAATCTACTCGGCCTGATCCAAGCCGTCCTTGGAGCAGGATATCTCCACAAGTCCAAATGCACACATATCCTGCTCATTCCAGTCCACTGCCCTCCTTCCTCTCATTCTTCCACGGGACTGGACCGACTGTTGAATCCCATCTCTAGCTATAAAGCTACTTGCAGCGTCTCTTTGATCAGCACAGCAGAGACGCTGGGCAGCAGTCATTACCTGTCACCCTTACAGGAAACCTATTACAAAACATCTATGTGTTGCAGTACAGACATACATGTGCGCAGCACCCGTGTGTGAGTGTGTGTGTGTGTGTGTGTGTCTATGGATAGTGAGTGTGTGTATGTGGTGTCATTCCGGGCATGTGGTTTGTAGTGTGGTAATGTATGTAGTTTTTGCATTTGTCGTTTTTTCTCACACACACCTCTTCCCGTCTCCTTCCTTCCTTCTGCTCAATGCAGGCTGAGATCTGGCAGCAACTCCAATAGCCGTCTGGTGTGTGTGTGGGTGTGTGTGTGTGTGTGTGTGTACCCCACCGCTGTGCTTAATTCTGCCAACAGTACTTGTCTTTTGTGAATGTTGACAGCAGATTTGAATAATCCCTGTGTGTCAGGGATATGGGTGCAAATGATACGTGTGCTGCAGCACATCATCAGCCCAGGACCTGCTGCGTAGCTTAGGCTAACATGGTGTGTCAGTATACCATGGTCCCTTAATGGTGGTGCAGACACCACATCATCAGCCCAGGACCTGCTGCGTAGCTTAGGCTAACATGGTGTGTCAGTATACCATGGTCCCTTAATGGTGGTGCAGACGCTGCACTTTCACTCACTTGATTGTTGTCTTACAGTGTCTCTTTTTCAAAGCTTATGTTTATTCAAAAAAGAATGTATTTTATAGAGAATGACAAGGAGTGCTGAAGCTGCGGTCTTCAAACTTGCCTTTAATAAAAATCTGCCTTTAATAATAAGCATTGATAGTAACATGTTAATAACAAATCCATATTTCTTACTCTCCTTCGTCTCCCCTTCCTCTCCTTTCCTCTCCTCTGCCATCCCTCTCCACTCCCTCTCTTCTCTCCTCTCCCACCCCCTCCTCTTTCTCTTCCTCATCCTCTTCCTCCTCCTCCTACATATACCTTGTCGTCTTCCCCTCCCTCCTCCTCTTCCCCCCCCCCCCCTCCTCCTCCTCTCCATCGTCCTCCCCACTCCTCCGCCTCCAGGTGGAGCATCGGCATCGTAAGAAGGACACCCCCGTGCCGGCCAGCACCCACCACCTCTTTGTCAACATCAAGAGCTTAATGAGCGTCCACCTGGGGGAGGAGTTAGAGGTCTTCTTCCACATCTATGACGGACGGGAGAATAAACCAATCAGGTAACAAGAGGTCACGGCACCTCATCCATCACCCCAGTAATCGGATTTGTGTTGGATGAGATATTCCGATTC
The DNA here is from genome assembly GCA_026745465.1 of Lota lota. Classification (NCBI taxonomy): domain Eukaryota; kingdom Metazoa; phylum Chordata; class Actinopteri; order Gadiformes; family Lotidae; genus Lota; species Lota lota. The sequence continues at coordinate 157,398 of JACYXH010000677.1, read as the reverse complement.
TTTTGAGAGTCTGTTGTGGAATGAGATAAATATAAATAATCGTTTATTTTTCAGGGGTTAAAGGTAGACTACCCAAAACCTTTTCGAATTATTTCATATATTTTATACAATATTTTATGCAAAAATATTTACGTGTTAAATATTTTAATATATACAATATTTTATACAGCCGCTCTCAGCCACTTCTGCTACAATGTGTCATTTTAAGACCTTTCATCTCTCCCCGCATTGGGGAAGGACACCAAGTCATTCACCCCCAGTCATCTGAGTTGTGCTGATTGTCATTATCTCATGGGTGTCTTCTTCCGCTACTGTTGACTGTGAGTTGGCAAATTGCTTTAGTTGATCAAATTGCATATTCATGCATATTCACGGCGTTTCTAATGTGCTACTGTTTACGAATGCAGCGCAGACAAAACATTAAATTACCGCAAAAACAATTCTGTAGCCCCTTGTGCTGGGCTCAGCTGGTGAGGATGAAAGATAACTTTAATTTCTTAGCTGTCGGACGGCATCTTCGTCTGTGTGTGTGTGTGTGTGTGTGTGTGTGTGTCTGGCTGTTGTATAATGCCATTAAACACAGCGTGTTTGAGCTGTTGAATGCATCACAGGGGCTATAGCGGTGCAGGGTCCTTTCCCGGTAGCCCTGAATGCAGAGGAAGAACAAGGCCGTGTTATTTTCTCCTTAAGCCAGCGTCGGTGGAGTCGCAATAACAGAGCGGTGACCTTGTAGTCTGCAGTTAAGTTAAGTAAGGTTCCTGTAAGGCATGTCACGGGCACACACACAACACACACACACACACACACACACACACACACACACACACACACACACACACACACAGTTGTAATTGGAGTGGAAAACACTCAAAGCAGTACACACACAGGCATTCATGTGTGCACACATACACACACACACACACACACACACACACACACACAGTTGTAATTGGAGTGGAAAACACTCAAAGCAGTACACACACAGGCATTCATGTGTGCACCACACACACACACACACACACACACAGTTGTAATTGGAGTTGAAAAAAAACATATCCTAACACTTAAAGCAATACACACACACATGTAAATGGGGCGTCGGCCAGAAAGGAATTTGTGCGTCTCAACTTTACACCCCCTTTTCATCCGGGCAAACAGCTGCTCCAGACTTTCAGTAAATCGACAATCCTCTGTCATTACCTTTTTTATATAGATGATATGGACTTGATGAAAAGCTGCCCTTCGGTCGGTGAGTTTATCCTCTTAGTTTGATGGTCGCCATGGAGGGTTTGTTCCAGACCTAGAAATAAGCGACAGCAACACATAGAACAGAATAGAACAGAGCTTTAGTCTGCACTCGTTGGATATTTGACCTTTCCTCCGTGAAGTGGGTTAAAAACAAGACTTGTACAACAGAACAACAAATGTGAAAACGATGTGGACAAGTCATTCAGGGACAAAGTAATCATAGGTTAGAATCCAGCACGGTTATGGCATTCGGTAGGTAAGAGGGACCTTTTAGTATCCTAACTAGTTGTTCTTTTGGTGTTGCTCAACGGCACTTTGTCATTGCGCTTGGCGCTTTGAAGAGCCTTTCTCAAACACTGCAGTCGTCTTCATGTTAAATCTTTAATCAGGTGTAATTGTATCTCGTCAGGCTATAGGGCAAGCATAAAAAGTAACTCATTTGATTGCGATTAATTAAATGTCTCCTGTATCTATATTGCACTCTCAACTGTTAAAAGAGAGAAAAAAGAGAAGAAAGTGTGTATGTGTGTTTCTATTTTAAGCTCGGGTGTGTGAGACCGCCTGCCACGTGAACTGGAGTGTGTCGGAGAAAGCAGGAGACAGCAGGACACACATACACCAACACGCACAAACACACCAACACACACACTTGGAAACAGGGAGAAGGTGTCTATTTAATAGCGTGTGTCTCTCTCTCTCTCTCTCTCTCTCTCCTCACTTCTCACTTACGTCACTAATAATAAAGCAGATTTTTATTCCATTGTCCCACTTTGTCTTAAAGTTAGCGATTTGTATCCATCACTTTCGGTGTCAGTTGAAGGTTTTTCTCTTCCTGTATTTCTGTCTAACTCTTTTTACCTCTCTCTATTCCTCTCCTTCACTCTTTTCACTTTGACTCTTTTATTCCCTTTCTGTCTAATCGTCAAAGACCTAAATCGACGACAAAAGAAACAAATTTAGCCTAACTCGCGTAGCCTCGACACGATACAATCATATGCACTTTTCACCAGATTATTTATATATATAACCACTAATAAATAGCTAATAGTCATTATTTATGTTAAGAATCACATATTCCAAATTTTCTATATGCTATTGAGAGAATGAATGAAAAGAGTGTATGCCAGTCCCCATTTTCCACAACCCTTTCTCTATTTTCATCTAATCTTGGTTCATTATTATCACACCAGATGTGAGGGTAGAGTGTGTGTGTGGTTGTCCATTTGTTTGTGTGTGTGTGTGTGTGTGTGTGTGTGTGTGTATGTAATTGGCACACTTTCAGCCACTTCAGAGGTCTTAGATGAGAATCTGCTGATGGCTGGCTACCAAAGATGTCCCTCTCTACACACACACTTACAGTTACACACACACGCACACACACACGCCCAAACACACACACCCACCCACACGCACCAAAACACACACACACACACACACGCCCAAAACACAATGCCACCAACATTGAGAGCCACAATCAAATGGCTCCCTGCCTGATAATTGTGTGTCCATGTGTGTGTGTGTGTGTGAGTGCGTTTGTGTGTGTGTGTGTCCATGTGTGTGTGTAGTGTGTGTTGTGTGTCGCATGTGTTGTGGTGTTGTGTCTGTGTGTGTGTGAGTGCGGTGCTGTGTGTGAGTGGTGTGGTGTGTAGTGTGTGTGTGTGTCGTGTGTGTGTGTGTGTGTGTGTGTGCGTGCGTGTGTGAGTGCTGTGGTGTGTGTGTTCCATGTGTGTGTGTGTGTGTGAGTGCGTGTGTGTGTGGGACAACAGATGGATGTTCTGACCCGCTATCTCTGTTCCGAGCCGCACAGTCAATGCCTATTCAGGGCAGTCTTTGTGTTCAACAATATGCCCTCTCTTGCTCACTCTCTCTCTTCCTTCCCTCTCTCCCAAACACAGACTCTGGCAACCACCCAACGCTCCGAAGTACCACTGTACCAACAAACACACACACACACACATACACACACACCACACACCACACTACACAACAACTGTCTCTTTCTCTCTTGCTTTCTCTCTCTCTCATTCATTCTTCACACGCACACCACACAACACACACACACACACACACACACACACACTACACAACAACAACAGTCTCTTTCTTTTCCGCTCGTCTGTCTCTGTCATTCCTTCACTCACTCTCTCTCTCACACACACACACACACACACACATATATATACACACACACACACACACACACAGACCTGGCATGCCCTTTCTCCAGGAAGCAGGCTTTCTTTGTGTTTGTGGCGGTGTGTGCGCCTGGGTGTGGTTAGGCGTGCAGGGTTGCACTGCAAGGTGTGCTTTCCTGTCTTGACGAGAAATGCGACGCGCTGACACTAAGGCAAGCCGCGGGGCCTCTCATGTGGTGGGCGCTGTACATGTGCCTGTTGCCTGTCAATCTCACAGGGTCCCATGGGGGCCACACACAGGAACACATACACGCACACATGCACACGCATACACTATCGGTTCATTTCAAACAGCGTGCAGTATAACCTCATCTACCATAATTTGCTTTTCTGAATCTTTATATAATGTGTATCACATAAACCAATTTAGTGCAAATTCCCCATCTATAATTAACTAAGTACATCACATACAGTACATGTGTGTAAGCTAAATATGTACTGTATGATAGATAGCGATATGTTTGGACAGGACTACCCGTCTCTTGAACTCTGAACATCTTCATGCCAGTTGAATGTATGGCTCAACCTGCTCATGTATGCAGTAATCATTTAGCAGACACTTGTGGTTAAAGGGTTAGGGCATCTTGCTGAAGGATGCCTCCAGGCTAAGCTGCAGACATTAGCGTTCAACTCCAGTACCTTTTGTCTGGGAGTTGAACATCGTTGGTCCCCACACTGTCCTGCCATTTTATAATTGACTCTCTGTGTCTCATCCAGATGTATGTGATCATTCATCTTGTGTATGGCTGCTATGTATATTTGTTATGGATTGGAGGGTTTCACATGATGACCATCTTGCTGCGTCTTCACCATTCTAATGAGAATAATGAAAACCGGTTGCTTTGTTATAGAATCGTGGGTTAAGAAAGTACCAAGTGGCGTTCTTGACCTTCTCTTAAGGAACTTCTGATCACAATGTGGAAACCCTCTTATGCATGTATTAAATTACACTCAACTTATTTTTCCACCCGTTCATGTGGGAAGGGAGGGTGTGTGTTTATGTGTGTGTGACATAAGTGATTAATTTACCCAGATTCACAAGGTGGGCCTCTCTCTCTCTCTGCATACTAACTCGCCCTCTTGTCGTCAGAAGATCACCGCGCCTCCTGCCTCTTCGGTAGCGGGGGGGGGGGGGGGGGGGGGGGGGGAGGGGGGGGAACAGCAAACAGGAAGTGCAGTTGGCCGCATGTCGGGTGCCTACAGGCAGAGCGAGGGAGAGGGAGAGTGAGGGAGAGGGGAAGAGGTAGACAGGGAGAGAAGGGGGAGATGGATAGAGAGAAAGGAAAGGAGTGAGAGAAGGGGGGAAGAGGGGAAGAGGGGAGAGGGAAGCCGACCATTCATGTTATGCTAATGAGGGGGTTGTGATAGAGAGAGATATGGTCCCACCTGGGGAGATGGGGAGGGGGGGGGGGTGGGGTTATGGATAGAGAGACACTGCTCTGCTCTCAGCCCTGGAGATCGCTATACTGCAGCTGGGAGGGGAGATGAGTAGCATGTGGGGCGTGTTGGTGTGTGTGTGTGTGTGTGTGTGTGTGTGTGTGTACATCAATGTGCACCAAACTGGATGGGAATGTAAAAAGTGACAGGACAACGACGAGCACAATAGAGAGTCAAAGAAAGAAAGGAAATGTGGATGCCCCATGTGGGCCAGTAAATGAAAGGATGGTTTGGGATATTTACACTATTGTGACTCCCGATGCAGTGGAATCTGTGTCCACGGGACTGTTGCAAACCACATCAAACTCGCCAGTCACCTCAAATAACCAAATGAATTCCGCTTTATAAACTTTGTTATCCACTGACGACATTCATAAAACATGTGCTATTTGAATAATGAGTACAGTTATCGCTGCGACTGCTTTGTGGCACACAATGCAACAACAACTTGTCATTGCCCCAAATCCTTCGCAGCACATCAGCGATTAAGAGTCCCTACAGCCCCCCCCCCCCCCCGTCCCACACACACACACACACACACACACACACACACACACACACACACACACACCTCCACACCCCCCTCCCCTGCGCCTCTACCTCTTTTCTCTTGCATTGTGGAAAACACACACAAAAGAAGGACACGTCGCGCGTATGAAGACTCTTGGTAACCGGCGGGCCCTAATAGCACACTCGGCCGAAGTCATCCATCCTTTGTCCTTCCGTTGCAGGTGATGCGGGACGCTTTTAAGTCGAGCGAGCGCAAATTCCGTACAAATGTGGCGCGCCTTTTTTTTCTTCCGTTCTTGAATGAATGGGTAGCGTCTCAGTTTCCCTGCTGCACGCTGGTGCCAGCGCCGGGTGGGGGGGGTGGGTGGGTGGGTGGGTGGGCGGGAAGTAGCTCTTTGTCAGCCCCGGGTGCCTTTACAAGGTTTTTCTCCGCTGCTTATCGGCCGAGTGTGAAAGTCACCTAACTGGATTAGCGGCGATGGTGTTCGTTCGCCAGCTCGGATGAGACGCGCCCAGCAGGGGGGGGGGGGGGGGGGGGGGGGGGGGGGGTGTTTGTGTGTGTTTGTGTGTGTGTGTGTGTGTGTGTGTGTGTGTGTGTGTGTGTGTGTGTGTGTGTGTGTGTGTGTGTGTGTGTGTGTGTGTGTGTGTGTGTGTGTGAGAATGGGAGAGAGAGATGGAGAAGGGACCAGAGAGAGGGAAAGATGGGGGAAATACAGGGCAAAAAGTACAAAGGGAGTTAATGGACGTTTGACCTAAACATGACCTACACCATTCCCCATCTGAACAGAAGGCATTTCAGATCAGAGCTGCTTTGATTCAAGGGGCTCTTTGCCACTTTTTCCACAGAAAGGCTTTCATTTTATAATGCTGACCCTGGTGAGTTAAGAATTTAGGCACATTTTTGTCCCTGGGGAGGCAGCGAGTTAAAAACCAATGCAATCATTAAACTGGCATTAAAGATGCTTTCCATACATAGAAGGACACAGGAAGACGGACAGTGTTTACAAAGACCCACGGTAGGTGGTGTTGTTCTTAAGTGCTCGGGTCCATCCCTGAGATGCTGTTACCCAAAAATGCGGACTGACCAAAGCTAATTGTCTTGTAGGTTCATTGTAGGTTCATGTAGGCTCATTTATTCTAGTCCAGTGCTTTGACTGGTTAAAACATGTGCAATGCTGGTTGAAGAGGGATTATGAAAGTGTTAGATGGGTGAATGTGAGGCATAAATTGTAGTTTGAGCACTTTTGAGTTGATATTGTGACAAGAGAAGGATGATATAAACTACTACTTGTCTACTTTCCTGTTAATGTTCATCTACTGTGTCTCGAAACTCTTTAACTTTCACTTTCACCTCTTACAAAATATGTGGGCTGTTTTCGAAATAATAATACATTCACTCTGAAGTAGATTAAATCAAAACCCATACTTTAGCAGTAAAAAAAAAAAGCCAATCCATTTTTCATCAAAATGGATTCCTTCAACAGTAAACGATAAGCAACATTGTGTGTTTTGACTTGATTCAAACTCTGCAACTACGTTTTTGCATCATTTGGTATTCTACTTATGATCTTTGCCAATCAATGTCAACCTCATTTGACTTTGTGCTTCCTGTTACCCTTTGCTGTGTGTCTTTTCGTCCAGGATCTGGGTTAGCATGTCTCTCTCGGATCTCCCCCAGCGAACGCCAAACCTCATGAATATTATATTCAGTTGACGAGGAACAGAACGTGCTTTGAGTGTGCTGTCAGAAATGACGCAAAAAAGGCTTTGTTGGTGGTTTGGTTTTTGTTTGGTTTATTTGTATGGGGGTAAAGTCATTTCTTATTCATATCTGTTGGTCTACCCCCCACCTTCTATTATTTAATCAATCGCCCTATTTCTCCATCTTCCTTCACTGCATTTCTTGTTGGTTATTGTCTTCCAAGTATTCCGGTTGTAGGCTTGTGCTTGGGCTTCAGACTTTGATGATATTGTCCTCTAAAAATGTCTGCCCCCCCCCCTCAATGTTTGTCATTTAATCAGTTTTACGGAATCCTTAACTTTCCTTGACTGTTCTCTCTCCTTCTCTTTCCCTCTCCCTTCCTCTCTGTTTCTCCTTCTGTCCTTCTCTTTCCCTCTCTCTTCCTCTCCATTTCTCTCTCTCCTTCTCTTTCCCTCTCTGTTCCTCTCCTTCTCTCCTTCTCTTTCCCTCTCTCTTCCTCTCCTTCTCTCCTTCTCTCCTTCTCTCCTTCTCTTTCCCTCTCTTCCTCTCCGTTTCTCCTTCTCTCCTTCTCTTTCCCTCTCTGTTCCTCTCCTTCTCTCCTTCTCTTTCCCTCTCTCTTCCTCTCCGTTTCTCCTTCTCTCCTTCTCTTTCCCTCTCCCTTCCTCCGTTTCTCCTTCTCTCCTTCTCTTTCCCTCTCCTTCTCTCCATCTCTTTCCCTCTCTCTTCCTCTCCGTTTCTCCTTCTCTTTCCCTCTCTGTTCCTCTCCTTCTCTCCTTCTCTCCATCTCTTTCCCTCTCTCTTCCTCTCCGTTTCTCCTTCTCTCCTTCTCTACAGTGAACGGTTCTTTGTGAGACTCAATAAGACCGGGGTGCCCAAGTCGCCGGAGAAGACCGAGAGACAATGCACTCTGTTTGTGGTGAGCCGCACCGCGCACGCCGTGTGTTTATGTGTTGACGCGTCAACGCGGCTCGTTAAAGAGACGTGTGAAACGACAACATATACACAAAGACAACGTAAACGCACACACAACATCGCAAAAGACAACAGGACCGCACGCACACAGCAACGGTTACTTCTGGTTGTTTGGAATTGGCTTTCTCCAGTTTTACTCTAAAATGTGGTCGTGCGATTACAGTGTTATTGTGTCTGATGAGTCTTCTTTGGTGTGTTTTTTTTACACTATCAGGATCTGGGCAGCAGCGACTTAAGGAAAGATGTTACATTGTCGTTCACATCGTCAGAATAGGTGAGATCCGTGTTTGTGCAAGCGTGCTTATGTGTGTCCATGTGGGTGGTTAATGTCTATTGTAAACATTTGTTTTTGTGTGTGCTAATGAGTGTGTCGTCACGCATGTTAATATATATATATATATATGTATATGTGTGTGTGTGTGTGTGTTACACGCATGCGTATGTGTGTGTTTTAACATGTGTGGATGTATGCTTACTATGCGTACATACGCATTACATACTATGCGGATGAGTATAAACGTGTGTGCGCACGCGTGCGTGTGTGTGTGTGTGTGTGTGTGTGTGCAGGGAGGATGGGCACGGGGGAGAAGAAGAACATGTGCAGTGTCCAGTACCGCCGGCCCTTTGGCTGTGCGGTGGTCAGCATCGCAGACCTGCTGACCGCAGACTCCAAAGACGACCACCTACTCAAAGTCTACGCGTGAGTCATACAACCGCCTCTATCTGCCTTCTGCTGCTGTACGGCCTGGATCTCCGTAGAACTACCTATTTGATCTTTCTGCTGCTCTCTGTTATTATAGCAAGTTGGTACTAATGGCTGATTAGCGACAGGTGTTAAGCTCCGCTAATCACCACTCAGACAGTTCAAGCAGCTGCACAGCCATGTCATTGGCCAGAACACAAGGGAAGTCATATTTTAGAGTGCTTTATATAGGCGACCTACATTTTATGGACATTGTAAGCGCAATAAATAAGAGTCATTTAAAAGAGAAATGTCCAATGTAATTTTAAAGCCCAAAGTACACTGAGTGCGAATTTTGGGTCAAATTGCAAACTAAATATAATAATACTAAAATAATATGGATAAAGAATTTAAGAAACTTCTGCGCCAAAACAGAACAGTTTTGAGCCCTGCTTGAGATGTTTCAAGTTTTGAGGCAGACCTCGAATGCTATAGATGTTTGTTCCGGAGTTGTGATGTTTAAATGCTGAGAGCTGCTTCACCTAATATGAGTCACATTAGGGCCAGTTGGAATAAACTGGCAAGATGAATACTTGATATGATAAATGTTTAGCAAAATGAGCATTTAAAGCAACAGTGATGGTTATTATATTACAATCACCGGAAAAGCAAAAATGATGAAAGATGAACAAAATAGCAGGCATAGAAACAGACAAAATATTTAACATTAACAAATGATCCTTTGTTTCATTTTAGCTGTATTTTTTTTTTCATTTATGCAAAATGCAGTTTTGTAGTTACTAATCACATTTGTATGCTCTCATTAAATGATGAATGAAAAATGTGCCTTGTCATCGCACATCGAGGCGTCAAGAACAACAGTTTAAGGTGTAAATGCTTTATTCTGAATGAACGACTTGTGTCTGTCCACCCTGCAGGTGTAACACGGAGAGCGAGTGGCACCAGATCCACGAGAACATCATCAAGAAGGCCAACTCCAGATACAACCTGTCTGGATCAAACACCGGTACGCACGCCGCCATTTTGTCTCCTGTCTGCATTCTGCTGATCTCGGGTGAAATGTGTCACCAAAAATAATGGGTTTTACAAGAAAGTAGCCATTTAGAGAAATACCGAAATACTGTATTGGCAATGTCATATTGTTAAAATTATTTACTGTTGTTTTTTCTGATTGTAATTTTGACTGGTCTAGTCTTACAGCCTAAATACTTTCTTCATGTTTGGTTCTGTAGAAGGAATTAGAAAAAAAAAGTCTGCATTACATATTTACAGTCATAGAGGCCTGTACTTTGTACGTGATAGATGAGGAGAAGCGATTACAATTCTGATGCTACCATTTAACATGTGGGTGTAGTATCTTTCTTTTACATAATAGAACAAATGATAAACGGAATCCACCTATTACGGATCATCTCCGGCACAACGAATGTTGTCAACCATGTCTACAGGCAGACGGCCCCCTTTGAGTGGTCCTTTGTTGTTGTAACACAGAAAAAAAGAAATTAAATACTAACTTGCACCAACGTGTTTGTAAAATGTTGCCTCCTCTAACCTGCTGGAGGCCTGTTGTTCCTTACAGCGCGTCGACTCTAAACTGTTGCGTTCTGAACCGAGTTAGACAACAAAACCTCTCTGTCGGTGTTCATCGTTGTTTCTCCATAACTCCCCGACGGCTTCATAATCCATAAACTGCACTGTGTCGCGTTTTTGGCACCGCAAAAAGAAACGACAAAATGAAAGGGAGGAGAGAAAAGCGACTGGATAAAAAAAGGGAGTGGAGATCAGAGCCAGTGAGGAATACAAATCAAACTTTGGCACTGAGCCACCAAATAAGCTCCTTACACACACACACACACACACACACACACACACACACACACACACACACACACACACACACACACACACACAGACCTCACACACACACAGACACACACACAAATGCATGCACGCTCACACACGCTCCCCTTAGAAAACCAAATAATTACTTGAGGCGACGCACAACTCGAGAATATTAAATAATCATGGATAATCTTAGGAGAACACGGGTGGGAGGGGAATGGTGGGGTGGAGGAGAACCGGTAATTACATCTCCAGACAAAGAATCATTTAGTGGTCTCTTCGCGCCACAGCGCTTTAATGGAGGATCACGACGGAGAATCGCACGCGCGTGGCCCAAAAATGCAATATGGGGTGAGAAACCCTTGGATAGGGAGAGATTTACCCCACATCTTTCTGCATAGATGATCTAATTAAGAGGGGGAGAGAGCGCGAGGGAGATCGGGACAGAGAGGGGAGAGAGGGAAAATCACTATGCCCGTGTCCACGTAGCTTCTTTCTATTGTCCCCAATGAGCAGAGAGCGTACGTGGAAGCATGCAGACTCCTAGAGAAACAAAACTCTGCACCCAGTGTATTTTTTTCAGAGCGCGCCAACTTTTTGGTGCGGCGGCTTTGAGCGCTTTGGGTGGGAAACATCGGACCTTTTCAGAAAGGCGCTTGTGTCGTCACAGTCGCTCCATTTCAGGTAACCAATCCTATATCAGCTGGGGCGGGACTCATCACCCCTGTGAACGAGACGATGGAGGAGGAGAAGCTTGTTCTGTCCGCTTCCGTCGATGCGGAGCTTTGCGATATGTCTGACAGACACTGTCAAACCATTAGATACAAATATAGATAATAAAAAAGCAAAGGGGAGACGCTAGTGTATCGCACAACGGTGTTTAGAGTGCTGATAAGTTTGCGCTTTTCTGCTTGTAAAGAAACCCCATGTGGACACATGCCCTAAGAGACAGAGAGCTGACTAGAGGAATTGCACAGTAAAAACAAGGTAACCAAGACAGTGGAAAGGCTCGGAGACGAATCCACACATCATCACCCCGAGATGAACGCTGAGCCAAACACGCTGCCACGTTATCTCAAATCCCACATTACAAATGAATTGATGACGCTTCGTCTCAGAACTGCCATGTCCTCAACTTTTCTCACGTTTAGTTTCCATTTTGTCTGAGAAAACACGCTAACGCGCCAGCCCTTGTTATCTGATTTTACACCGCTACTATGCGCAAATGCATAATGGATGTGAGTTGCTTAATGCTTACCTTTTGGTCGATGACATTGCTGATATTGTATTTAATGTTTTTATGTTGCCGAGTACTGTGGTGTACTTTATACTTTGAACAGTGATTATCCTTGCAGGGGAACGTTAAAATGAATAAGCTGGCTCAGATGAGGATTATGAAGTATTATGGTCTGCTTTGACGGTTGGTTAAGGCGATATTACCGGTAGCTCAGTAATTATTTTTGTCAAGGTATTTGTACTGTTATGATGCGGAGCCCAGGAATGTGCGACTTTAAGTTAGTGAGAAACAGGTTGCACTCCAATGCTTCTGCCGCAAGCTCTTTGGCAAGGCGTTACTGTTAATTGGCACAGACAATGGCACGCTGACCAATAGTGTGTCATAAGGAATTGTCTGTAAATATTTCACAAAATTGTGCGTTCCTATAAATATCAGCATTTATATCCATGTAAAAAAAGCATCTCTTACTCCTTCACCTGTGAATGGGTTTGTTTGGATGTGGGTGGGCAATTTTTGTTTGGCTTTCAACAAATCAAAATTTTAACAATGAACACACGCATGCAGTCACACACACACACACACACACACACACACACACACACACACACACACACAATTATGTCATTTAAATGGAAATTGCGCTATAGCGGGGGGGGGGGGGGGGGGGGGGGGGCTTGCTCTCAGTGCTTTGACTAAACTGAGCTTCTCTATTATGACCCTCTACAATGTTTCATATATATATATATATATATATATATACTTTTCAGAGTACTGTGCTACAAGTTTGTGGAAGTTTGCACCCACTTCCCTCTCCTACCAACGTTGTTTTGCTGTTTAATTTATTCGTATTGAGTTGATCTTGTGTTCAGCCCATCTGTGTGGTGCTACTGGATAAAATAGTGCTGTATAACTCTGATTGATTGACTTAATGACTCATACTATCATCCCAGCACCTAACAGATGCGATGTGGGGGCATAAATGATGCAGCAAAAATAAGAACAACATTACTTACAAAATCGGTATTCACACCATTACATTGTTAGTGTGTTTGTGTGTATGTGTGTGCACGTATGTGTGTGTGTGTGTGTGTGTGTGTGTGTGTGTGTTTGGTGTATCCCACTGATGCAAGCACACACACACACACACACACACAACACAAGAAGTGTTTATGAGGACATTTACAGTAGGAGGTCTCAATTTGGCAGCAACTCCTAATGTGTGTTAAACAAGCATCTTCAAGTGTAAGTGAACCCCCTGTTTAAGCTCGAATTCGAAAACACTAAGAGATAATACAAAAATGCTAAGAGTTCTTGGAAGAAAGGGGGACGTCTTATCCCCATGGTTACAACACACACCGACTTTGTGATACTTTTTTTTTAATAGACTACCTTCACTGCGTATGAGCGTTACATGGACTGGCGTTATACTATAAGTGTCTGAGAAGCTTAACCCTCCATCGGAAGCGGCCATCAACATCAAAGTGCCTCAGAAAAGGCAGTTTGACATCACGTAAAGACAACAACTTCAGTTCAGAGCGGAGTAGAATGTTCACAAACTGGTTGGCGAATACATTCTCTAAATGACAGTCTTATCATAGTAACAGTCACACATTGGCATATGGGGAAGATCATTTAGTACATATTACCACATTTAAACCCAAAAAATTAACTATTTTGGGTTATCCTTTAACATTTGACATGGACGAATATGATTTGTCACATAGTGTGGTTTGTTATTGTTTGTTGTTGTATGTGTGTGTTACTGTATGTGTGTGTGTGTGTGAACGTCATTATGTGTAGAGCTGATTGATTTTGACCTAGAAAGAAACAGCCTCGCTGCAAACATTGTGTCCATATGTTTGCATGTGGGTGTTATTGATGAATGTATGAAAGGATTTAACACATTCATGCCTGTGCATTGTTATGCTTTGTGTGTAGGGTTAAGATTGGGTAGATCTGGATATGCACATGCTTTACCAAATATGTTTTGTGTATGTGTGGGGTGAGTATAGGGGGCATGATGTCTGTGTGTGTGTGTGTGCATGTGTCTAAGGGCTTGCATGTGTGTTTATATCTATGAGCTTGTCATTATTTATGTGTGTGTGTGTGTGTGTGTGTGTGTGTGTGTGTGTGGCCTCGCTTTATTGCATTCCTTCCAAGTGATCCTGGCAGTGTGCCAGAAGTCACCCATTAGCAACCAATTAGCTGAGCAAAAATCCACACACACACACACACACACACACACTGTGGCCTAACTGCTGGGAAATTACCAAAGATGGAGGGCGAGAGAGACATATAGCGGGGGATAGAGACATATAAAGTGGGAGAGAGACATATAGCGGGGGATAGAGACATATAAAGTGGGAGAGAGACATATAGTGGGAGAGAGACAAAAAGAGGGGTAGGTAATGTGGAGAGGGAGTTAGAAAAAGGGAGAGAGAGAGTAGGAAGGTGTGCGAAAGAGAGAAAATTATGATTAGAGATGAAGAAATGCACTATTAGGTTGTTGGAAAGAAAAGTGATTAACCCCACGGTATTTGGTGGTTTTTCACAACGTTTAATACTAATGTTGCTACGTACAAGTGTTTGGTTCAGTCGGTGGCGATTATTCAGTCGTCAGGCTGAATAATTTTATTCAGGCTGAATGTGTGTTTGCTGTGGTTAGAAGCAAGGAAGGATGAGGTTGTCTGAGGACAGTAAGAGAAAAGGTTATGTTAAAGATAAGGGGTTGGGGAGGGCCACATACGCAGGACAGAATAGCAATAAATCTGATTTGCCTAATTGTGGTTATTTAGTATTTGTGTGTGTGTGTGTGTGTGTGTGTGTGTGTGTGTGTGTGTGTACAGTGTATGTGTGTGTGTTCTCCCATCCGCATTCCCAAACATAACTTCATGAGAGTCCCTCTCGCTCTCTCTTTCGTTCTCTCTCTCTCTCATTGTTGTTGTTTGTTGTTTTTCCTCTATCTTCCAAACCCACCCTGTACACAAACACGTAGAGAACAGAGAACTGAATGCAAACAACCAATCGGTGCTTATTCAATTCGGCGTCAGACTTGACATTTTGGTTTATTGCCTCACGATATTGAACTGGGTCTTCTGTCTTCTCTGTGTTTGATTTGCTCTTAATAAGAAATCTATTTCTTGGTTTGGGAGTGTGTGTGTGTGTATCTCACTGATACACACACACATTTATTCGTGGGGACATTTATGAGGTCTCAGTATGGCACCTTATTGGGTTTTAGTGTCTTAAAGTAGGACGCTTCCACAGGGTTGAAGACAGGTTGTCACAGTGTGGTGTGTTGGACTTGAACGCTTCATTTAAAATGTATAGGGACCTTCAACCCACTTGCCTTCCTTGTTGCCTCCTTTTACAATTCAATACATTTCAAAGCCACTTATAGTGATGTCATTAAGGATCAGGTAGGGGTCAGAGGCATCTTGCTCAAGGATGCTCACAGGTTAGCGTGCGAACATTCGGGATCGAACCCAGTACCTTTCGGTCAGGAGTCCAAACCCGAAAGCCACTGCAATATCCTTTTTATTTTATTTTATTTGATTGACAATACCACCACTGTGTGTGTGTGTGTGTGTGTGTGTGTGTGTGTGTGTGTGTGTGTGTGTGTGTGTGTGTGTGTGTGTGTGTGTGTGTGTGTGTGTGTGTGTGTGTGTGTGTGTGTGTGTGTGTGTATGTGTGTGTGTGTCCAGGCTTGGCGGTGGCTCTTCAGCTCCTTCACGGGGATATAGACCAGCTGAGGAGGGAGTACATGGTTCTGTTCAAGCGTGGCGTTTCCATCACCAGGAAGTTGGGCTTCTCTGATGTCATCATGCCAGGTAAGCGACACAAACTGTTTCTGTTACACTATATACGGTCTCACAAATCAGACGTTAGATTAATATCTAAAGTGTGCCGACCAGTCGTGTTGCTGAAGGCAGGGATTTGTAGGCACACATTTGGCGAACGCAAACTCGGCCGGAAGTAGTATACTGTAAAAAGTAAAGTCGGTAAATGTCGGTAAAGGTTTCAGATCAACACTGTGTAGGCTGGCCACTGTAGGAATACACTTATTAAAATCCCCTTCTGAAAGTTTCATCCACTCGCATGAATGAGTTTTCTTCGGTAGAATATCTCCGTAATGAAACAGGAAACAACGTGTGTTTCCGCTCCTTGGTGTTGGTTTCCGTCCTTTTGTGTCGTCTCCCCCCAGCAGTTCTGCTATAGCAGAACTGTGATTGCTGAATCCCAGATAACATTATACACACTTTTGTTTTAACAGAGATGTCTAATTTATTCCAATTAGAACCTTGCACAATTCATAAGGTTATTTATACATTTAACATTTAGACATCGTTAACCTTTGACCTGTTAGGTTGCACAACTCAGAGCTCACCTCCTTTCGTCTATTGTTTCAAGCCAAACACAAATGTGTCCACAGATGGCCGCATTTGCCTTTGTGCAAAGTTACAAAGTGCAATCTTTCATGAATGTATTTTCACAAACACATTCATAATGACACATAAATTGATACATCAATTTTTTTCCTTGGTAACTACATGAGTAAGACACTGTTGGTTATGTATAGATGTGTATAAGCTGCTCATATGAATTGCATTCTGATGCACGTTGCTGTAAATGCCTCCTGGCATTTTTGTGTCAAAAAGGTGCTTTCCGTTGCCATGGTTGTATAAATCTGCATAATTGTGAGCTGAAGCGTGTGGAGTCCATTATCTATATAACTGTTTAATGTATGCATGTGTATCTTTTTCTTATTTTCCACAAATTAGATAATGGTTCGCTATGGATCACATCATTCTGCAACGTTGAATGATGTGTGTTTAATTCAGTGGTTTGCTGTTGATCTGGCAAAATTTGCTTTCCTCAATTGAAAAACAAAAGCAAACTGGATCAAATGAAAATGTGTTTTTTTGGGGGGGGGGGGGGGGGGGGGGGGGGGGGGTTCGGTTTTTATCAGTTTTAGTGTGTCCCCAAGGCTGTTTCTTTTGAGCAGAGATGAGCCAAGACTTGGTTTTTAAAGATACACTTTCTGTGTGTGTGTGTGTGTGTGGTCCCCCAGTGCCCCAGTAAAACCGCTTAGACTTATGTTCACGCTAGCTGTCTCTTTATCTTCTGCCTTTGAACCTTTTTATAATGTGGAGCTCTCTTACCTATTCTGCCAGTCCTTCGGGCCCTGGGAAATCCCTCGCTTTTTCTTTCTTCTCCTTTTTCGCGTTGTCATTTATCTTCCTCTCTCACTCCTTCTTTATTGTACAAAAAATACACTCTCAGCAGCTCCCACTGCGTGTGTTTGTTATTTTAACAGGTTCTGTTATTTTCCGTTGGGTTTTGTCTGCTGACTCTCCCTTTACCGCTCTATTTTTCGTTTTGCTTCAGTCATTTTGCTTTTGTTTGCTTTATTCATTTAGCATTTCTCCCTATTCAGTTTTTGCTTCATAATATTCTCCTCTCTCTCTCTCTCTCTCTCTCGCTCTCGCTCTTGCTCTCGCTCTCTGTGAGTGCATGTGGGCACATGCGGTTGAGGGTGCAAGCATGCGGTGTCTATGTGTGATTTAAGTGTCTCCGGGTTACCATGGTAACTGCTGTCGAGAGCATCTATTTTGACCCCACAGATGGAGATATGATTAAAACACACTCTCACTCACACACACACACACACACACACACACACACACACACACACACGCACACACACACACACACACACAATGAAACGGTATATGTTTAGGTACCCTGGGCTATAATATGTTTGACAGGAAATGGGTTTGTCTTCTTCTGCCTACATGGCATTACGCTACCCTCCTACTTCCTGTCACTTCCTCCTATGGAGAAGCAACAATATATGGTCACCCATCTGCTCACTGGTCCAGGAACAGCAGTACATAGTAAATTAGTTTTGTGTTATGATTGGACACATTTCCTATAATGAATATTATTTAATACTACTATTTAATCATTTAGCAGACACTTTTATTTAAAGCGACTAACTGTGAGTTTATAGAGTTTAGAGCTCATCAAGGAGTAGTTAGTGGTTAGAGAATATTGCTCAAGGATTCCTACTGCGGATATTTGGGATCGAACCCAGTACCTTACGGCTGAGAGTCGAACACCCTGGCCACAACACTATCCTGCCACATACATTACCATAAGATTTAAGATATCTGGGCGTGTATATCTGGGGATATTCCCTTTTGTATCACTTTGATATGAGCTTTACAAAATGATTCTATTCATACACTCTACAACATAACTGTTGTCAACTGCGTTGCTATTTTCTTTATTTCCATGGTATGTATAAGAGTGAAAAGGTCAAGACACGTGTTTGTAAGGTCATGTGTTAACTAGCAGGGATGAGCTGCTCCCACTCTAACACAATGAGCACTGAGTTAGTTCGTTTTTTATGTTTGTGTGTGCATGTGTGGCTGTGTGTGTGTGTGTGTGCACAAGTGTGTTTTGAATGAACCGACAGGATGCACCTGGGATTCTTGACTTGTTCTGTGCTTCAATGAAAGCCTCAGACTAACCACATGTCCAAGTGAAAATTATTAAATAAATATTTTAAAAAACTATACGCAGTTGTAGCATGCTAGCTACAGCTAGGATGGCTAAGGATTTAGCAACAATGCAAAGCCAACCTACACACAAAAATGTTTCATTTTGAAGTGATTGCCCAAAAAGAGAAAACACCTTTCTAAATGAAAAGTGACTTCTAAAAGTGTTTGAATATTTAATAAAGCCACATCTTGGAGGACATTTAAATTTGCTTCCCACACTTTCACTTTTTTAAAGCAGCAAACAGCATCTGTATAACCGAGTTAAATCTTCAGTTCCTCCAACTGAACGGCAGTTGATGCCCTGGGGGCTGTGTTTCGTGTCCATAACTGATGGCCTGTTCGTCGACCTTGCAGGAGAGATGCGCAACGACCTCTACATCACCCTGGAGAGGGGGGAGTTTGAAAAAGGCGGGAAGAGCGTGGCGCGCAACGTGGAGGTGACCGTCTACGTGCTCGACATCGATGGACAGATCCTCAAGGTAATATACAACATAAAGATTTGATCTTGCATTTTAATGTATTCATAGTTTCATGGATTTATTAAACATCTTTTTTTTTATTCATTTTTTTTTTACTTTCAACTTTTTGATTTCTATGTTATTTGTTGTTAACTTATGTTATTTATGAAATATTCACTGTCTTATATCTAGATCAGACATTTGTATGGTCCGTCAAAGCACTTTTTTAACCACTGTTTAAATAGGTGCTGTATAAATAAAGAAATTATTATGAAAGAAGAGGAAAACAACAACATGGAAAGGAAAGAACACAAAATCTTAACTAATGTTATTGTATAGTATTGGCACTATAGCTGTGCTGTACTTCTGCCGCTCAATGGTCAAACACAGTAATGTATATTGACTTTAAATACGTGTGACCTAGTTAAAGCTTGGTTCCTCTCTGGTCGGCAATCTGTTTGTGGTGCTGTGCTCTGCCAGTTCATGTCTGTGGTTTTGCTGCAAAGTCCGGCATCAAAACACACACATGCACACAAATTGACATTAAAACACAAACATACGTACACATACACACACTCTCACACTTACACAAGCACATTTTATACGAGTTTGGTATGGGTTGCATGTGTGTGTATATGTCTGTGTGTGCATATTTTACAACTTTTAATGCCATGACCTTCATGCTATGGTTTCCCCCCTCCCACCAAAACCTTTTGTCCATCCCTACTCTGCATTCTATCCAGTTAGTTTTTTATGGACAGTTGGTCGTTAGCAGCAGTCAGTATAAGTGTAGTCACTCCAATAGACGCAGGTGTCTCTAATTAAACTCATTAGGGCTCTGCTCATTGTATGTACCAGGGGATATCAATGTGGGATATCTTCACTAGTTAGGTCTACTATCAGTACCCTGGTGCATAAAAGGAGCAGACCCATAAGTAGGTTAGTGAGCGACACCTGTGTTTGTCCTACGATGACACCTCTAGGAAAAGGGTCTATATTGTCTATGCTTTGATTGTAACCATCCTCACCTGTAAGTTGTCTTTCCCTCACTCACTCTCTCCCTCTCTGTCTCTGTCTCCCTGTATGACCCATCTTCCTCTCTCTCTCCCTATCTCTATTTCTCTCTCTCTGGCTCTGGCTCATTCTCTCTCTCTTGCTCCCTTTATGCCCCCTCTCCCTCTCTCTCTCCCTCCCTCACTGACTCTTCTCATGTGCTGTCTCTCCCTTTATGCTCCCTCTCCCTCTCTGTCTGTCTCTGGCTTTCTCTCTCTCTCTCTCTCTCCTCTCTCTCTCTCTCTCTCTCTCTCTATGCCCCATCTCACGCTCTCTCCCCCTATATCTATGGCTCTCTCCCCCCCCCTCTTTCTCTCCCGTCCTCCCCCTCTAACAGAGTCACGTGGCGGCGGGCTCCGGAGAGCCCGGTGGGGACGACTACCACTCCCTGGTGCTGTACCACAACAACACCCCCCGCTGGGCCGAGCACGTCAAGCTGCCCATCCCCTGGACATGGAGAGAGAGAGAGAGAGGAGAGAGAGAGAGAGAGAGAGAGGAGAGAGAGTGAGAGAGAGAGAGAGAGAGAGAGAGAGAGAGAGAGAGAGAGAGAGAGAGAGAGAGAGAGGAGAGGAGAGAGAGAGAGAGAGAGAGAGAGAGGAGAGAGAGAGAGGTGGAGAGAGAGAGAGAGAGAAGAGAGAAGAGAGAAGAAGTGAAGTGATAGAGAGAGATGAGGAGAGGAGCATGATGAAGTAAGGGAGGGATGGAGGCTGGAGGGAGGGATGAAAGAAGGGTAGAAATAAAGAAAAGAGGGAAAAATATATATTTTGAGAGACCTACAAAGTCACTGTTCCATGCATGTTCCTATGTATTTTATGTATTCACATGTCAAAGATGCTGATGCTGCACCTCCCCCTCCACATCACATATAGAATTTCTTTGGCACTAATGGCCAAAGCATCTTTTCTTCGCTCCTTCTCCACTCACCATCTATCGGCCCTCTCATAACCATTCTCATTAAGCATCTCTCGCTCGATTGTGTGCTCATCTGGGAGTGTGGCTGCGTGTGGTGTTCTTTAATTACTCATTTTTGGAGAAATTCAAAGAAGGCTGTGAGCTTTATTTAGCGTCTGGGTTAGTATAGGGTTTAGGTTTATGAAAGTATAATAGTGTTTGTGTTATATAATTTAAATTATGTTATGATTTTTGTAATATATATATTATTATGTATGTTACAAATTAATGTATAATATATTTGTATTATTTACAATTATATAATTATATACAACATTTTATATAACAAATGTGGTATTAATATAATTTCTACGCTGTTTGCAGTTAAGCATGGAGAGGCTGAATTAGCAGTGCAACAGTAGCTTTTAAAGGGCCCTGATTGGCTCTGAGGCTAGCAGCCCAGCTCCTCAGTGAACCACCTGCCCTGTGTGTAATTGGAGTTTTAATTCAGCGCTGTTGGGAATTGTCATGCAAAACAACTAGGGATGGTAGATGTGTGTGTGTGTGTGTGTGTGTGTCTTTACCGATCACATTATTGAGTAGACAGGAGTACTCAAAGAGTCCTGGCATGGAAAGCTAAGAGTTGTTCGATTTCCCCCCAACGTAAACTTTTCATGGGCTCGCACAGTAGTTTCTTATAGGACAACTATAGGAAAATATTACTATACTTGAATTATCATAGTGGCTCAATACACATGTATATATATATATATATATGTATATAATATATTTGTATGTATATAATATATATATATATATATATGTATGTATGTATGTATGTATGTATGTATAATATATATATGTATGTATGTATATATACTGTA
Organism: Lota lota; assembly: GCA_026745465.1. NCBI lineage: Eukaryota > Metazoa > Chordata > Actinopteri > Gadiformes > Lotidae > Lota > Lota lota. The sequence goes on along the minus strand of JACYXH010000677.1, from coordinate 135,700 downwards.
TATATATATAATATACTGTATATGTATGTATATATATATATGTGTATGTGTATGTATTATATTACAATTATATTACAAATAAATGTTATATACAACATACTTTCAAATATAGAATTCTGCTAAATAATTGGCTAAATAATTGTCCTAACATTGGTTTATTTCCATACATACACAATTGTATAGATTGGACTATATTGACAGATATATCTATACATCCGCCATGTCACCCAGACAACAGGATTCAAACATGTTATATGTATACTTGTTATAACTAAAACGGGAAGAAAAAGCCAAATATTGTGTCATCAACACCCTTCCATATTCATAAATGAATTGTTACTAACACATTCATTATGTGTGAAGAGAATGGAGATGCCTTGTGTCTCTTGCATACTCCATAAATAACTTAAACTGGCAGTAGAACGAGAAGTATTGAAAATCACACTTCCTTAAGTGCACGTTGCACATAAACCAGAGGTGAAGAGTCTGACCTAAATTGTGCAACACATCCTTGATTTGATTTGCAGATATTGAAAAGAACATATATTCCTGTTATTGAGGTCTGCGTCTAAATACCTGCCTAACTCTAGGTTTTTGTACATATTTCTTTGTTTGCATTCATATCCAAAACATTGCTTAACTTGTTAAATTAGCTTTTCAGCTGTCTTAAGTTTGCACGGTACTCCCAATTCGTCCCAATCTATTCTATTCTACTCCATTCTACCTTACTTCATTATAACATTTCAATTGGTTTCCCACTGCATTTTAAATTACGTTTAGTGTGCTATCTCTTTCACAGACGATTACCAATGTTCCTTTCGTCTCCATGTGACTCATCAGTGTCCTCCTGCATCTTTCTTCAAATAGCTCGCTAAGTCATTACACAGACTCTTGTATCCATGGCAAGTTGCAGTGAATATTGACATCACTCTCTTGTGTATGGATTTCCCCCAGCCAAAGACAAGGGGGAGAAGAAGCTGTTTGGCTACTCCTTCGTTCCTCTGATGCAGGAGGACGGACGGACACTGCCGGACGGGACCCATGAGCTCATCATCCACAAGGTAGGAGCTGAGCATGGTGTATGTGTCTGTGTTGTAATTAACTGCCTCAATGCGCGCGCGCGTCTGTGTGTGCTTTAAATGCATCTATGTGAGGAACCGCTATCCAAATTGTCGTATTACTGTATGGACATCGACAAATGACACTCACTCGTACACACTGTCACTCGTGTTGTGCATGTGTGAATCCAGGCGCATGCTGGGAAATAGGATTATTCACTGTTGATAACACAGTGAATAAAAAAGATGACTGCATAGATGCCTGATAATGCAGGGGCAAATCAAATCATTCTTGTATCATTATGGTCTGCATCAGCCTCACATTAATCAATAAACGCCTTCCACTAGCCTGTGAGTAATGTCCGCTCATGGGCACTATATCGATTAATTTGAGGAACCACCAGCCAAAATGTATTACACTACAGCAATAGATATCCGGGCTTTTAATTTGTACTTTGATCTATTGTTTCCCAAACGAATGTTTTATCCACTTCGTCATCTCTGTTTTCCTCCTTCCTTCCCATACAGTAATTCAATATAAGTGCAGTTAATGGATTTAGATTCAACTGTTCTGTTCCATGTCTTCCTTTCTTGTTACTTGTCATTATGTCCTCAATGTCCTGGTTTGCTTTCAACACAGTGAACAACTAAATAAGGCATCGCAAGTTACAGCGACATATAAAATGTCTTCCACACATTAATTATGTTCATTGGAAGGACAGCGGCCAAATACTGGTTAACTTTTGCTGTGTCGTTATTTTTCATATATATATATTTGTTGATGTTGTCATTTCGCTTTGGTTTGAGTTCAAGTTGCCAGATCTGTTGGTAACAACCCCCACTCACCTATGACTGCCAGTTTTTCGAGGACAACATTGGACGCGGTTCAAAGTGTGTGTCTGTACCCTCTGATGAACAGCGTCTGCCCTTTCCAAAGAGCCATATGGACGTTTCTGGGAGCTCAATGAAACCAGCTTGGCCTATTTATCTCTGTACAACCCCGAAATAGACCCAGGGAAAATCTGTCCAAACTGTGAACAGAATGAAGGGCTCAAATGACCTCAGTCTTTTTTAATAAGCTTGGAATATGAATCAGATTCACTACCTCATTAAGAAATCGAATGAATGAATGTAATACATTTTTTGTTATTGATTTAAGATAGGGGAGAGGGGGTGGGGTGGTAACATGCTAATTGAAAACAATTGTTAATTGAATTCTGACTTTAAATCTCAATCAAAATGATGGAATTGTTAATAAGACGACTCGATTGCCTGAAGCAAAGCCCAAAGATCGTTATGTGTTCACACTCCTTTGTTTCCCAGCTCGCCATGTGTTCCCTAATACCCAGCGCTTCATGTTTGATAACCACACGCCGTTTGAGGCCCAATTAGGTTCAGAACAGAACCACCATTCAACTTTCAACATTCCTCTCTGCATTTACTTGTATATCTTCAACAATATCCTAATTCCACACTTTACAAAACTTAACAAAGCCTCTTATTATTTAACTGTGAAACATAGTATTTAGCTAAAGGGCCCTCTATTTTACCACCTGGGGTAATCTTGATATAGCCTGGTAATCATCCTGAATTTGTATTATGTTTTCCTTCATAATTTAGTTGTTTCCTCTGTCTGAGCCATTTTCATACACTGGGAGAGGTTGCTAAACCAATCACAAAGGGGTTAACAATTCAGGAAATGATGTTGCTCTGTGTTTTTTGAGCCGATATTCCTGATGTTGTTTTTAAATAGCTACAATAGCAGCCTTCATTCCAATTCCTGCCGAGCCGAGTACCAATCAAGCACCATTTAAAAATCGACCCTTGTGACATCACACATGGGAGGGTCCACCCTCGATGTTCGATAGATAGATCACTCTACCCAGTCCACTGGGTAAGCTCAGTCCACTGGGTAGGCTTAGTCCACTGGGTAGGCTGGTTTGTATCCGCTAACCAACATCACACCTCTTTGTTTAAAAACGGGATTTATTGACTTTTTGGTTTTGGTTTTAATCTCACGTGGAAACCTCGCAGTGCGAGGAGAATGCCAACCTTGCAGAGTGCAGCCGCTACATCAAGCTGCCCTTCTCCAAGACCAACCTGCCGGCCAACAACCAGACCCTCAAGTCCACCAAGGAGTCCTTCTGGATCACCAGCTTTCTGTGCTCCACCAAGCTCACGCAGAACGGTACGCTTCCTGCTTCGGCCTGCACATCGAGGCCTCAGAAATAGTTAGGATCCCTCATAATAGTAAATAGTTCAATGGTGATGTACAGGCAGGGTTGGATCAGTTCCTACACTTTTTCATGCTTGCGACCCACCTTTTGGAGGTTCAATTTTGGCCCATGACCTGCAAAATATTGCGTGCGCTAAAACAAGCAATACATGATTGATTCCATGGCAAGAAGCTGCGTTGATTAAAATCTATCTATTGTATATTGTTCTGTCTACAGTATCCTCCCTTTCAGTCTTCAAACATACTAATGAAATACAAGTGAAACGAAGAAGGCATGTAAGCATGCATATGTAAAGAAAATAATGTCTATATTTAGTGTGGACTGATCCACTTGGTCTCCTGCTGTGATTTGGCTGACCTTATGGCCACCGATCAAATTAGAGCTTGGGAATTGTGGGAAATATTGTAGAGAATGGAGAAACATTACTTTGCCAATTGCTACTCAAGCATACATGGTCTCAGTCAAACCCACAGACACATTGACACACACAACACTAAAATAGATAACTTTCCACAATCTGCAACTTACAATAATTTGAGTTACGACAGACATACAAAGGCACAAACACACACATTAAACCGTATGCAAATAGAAAGTTGAAACCGTGTGGTTGAAACCATATGTGATTCTGAAAAGACACAGTTTAAGTAGAATCCTGTGAGACGTCTGAAGTAGGGCTTTCTTTATAAGCAGTTGTTTTATTCATGGAGCTGTCTAGAGATGTGGACCAGGAGAATTACTTTATATCCGCTCTGTCCCTTTTGTGTTTGGAAAGGTTATCATTTAAATGCGTTTCAGCTGGGATTTTGTGTTTAAAATAATGGGTGTGATGACATTTTTTTTACCCATAGTGTAACATTATCGTTCATTTAATGATGTTAAATATATATTTCTGTTGTGTTCTTTAGTCTGTGGCCTCCTTTTATATTCTTTGCGTTCATGTTTCTCTATTTTTGAACATTAACATGCATGGTTCATCTCTCTCTATCCTATTTTGTTTCTTCTCTTCCCTCCTTCACTCTCACATCATACCTCCTATTTTCTTTGTCTACAGTGTTTTTTATTTTCTGTCCGTCTTCATCAGACCTTCACCCCCCCCCCCCCCCCCCCACCACACCACCTTTTCTTTGTCCATTTATCCTAATCTTAATTTTTTGGGGGAGATTGTTATCAAATGTTTGGCCTTTGAATCCCTTTTGAGATGTGCAGTTGTGATAGAGGGTCTACACAAAATAAACTCTCTCTGTCTCTCTCTCTGTCTCTGTCTCCTCTCTCTCTGTCTCTCTGTCTCTCTGTCTCTGTCTCTCTCTCTCTCTGTGTCTCTCTCTCTCTCTCTCTCTCTCTGTCTCTCTGTCTCGCTGTCTCTCTGTCTATGTCCCTCCACCCCTGCAGGTGACATGCTGGACCTGTTAAAGTGGCGAGCCCACCCGGAGCGCATCAACGACAGCCTCTCCAAGCTGAAGGAGATTGATGGCTCTGAGATCGTTAAGGTAGGCTGCAAACACGCACACAAACACACACATGGGTAATGTAAACATACACACACACACATACAAACGTATACTGTACACACAAACGCATACTCAACATGTACACAAACACACGCATGCAGACACAAACATGCACACTCAAGTGTACACTCACACAAACATACACACTCACACACACACACACACACACACACACTTCATCTGTTTGAATTATGGAGCACTTTCGTCGCCACGCAGCCAATACATTATACAGTGTGTGCAGTCACACGTGCATTGCACAAACACTTCCACACCGCTGCCAGTGTCATTCCAAGGCAACAGCAGCAGCTTGTCGGGTGGAGTTAGCCGTCCTGCTCGCAGACCTGTCAACACCTTGTCCCCCCCAATACACTCACCTCCCCCACCCACCTCCCTCCCTGACCTGGGTAGGGTTTCGAGAAAGGCTGTTTGATGAAAATGATGATGATGGCCATGTGGTCTATAGTATTGATTTCTCTCTGGCGTCCCGGCGTGTTGCTCAAAACGCCGGAAGAATGGAGAGGTTTTGTTTGTTTTGTTCGACCCTGTATATCCGAGTTGCACTTTACTGAACCGTGTTTTAAAGTGCACCATTTTCCACCATTTCCCAGTCCCGATTTATCTCAAACCCGCTAACTGTTATGCTCCTCCTTTTGGATTTCACTCTCTCTCACCCATCCTCCTCCTCATCTTCTTCATCGCCCTCTCTCCCCTTTCTACCTTCCATCCTCCCTACTCCACCCGCCCCTGCAGTTCCTGCAAGACACCCTGGACACTCTGTTTGGTATTCTGGACGAAAGCTCCAAGAGATATGGGCTCAAGGTGTTTGATTCGCTGGTGAGTGTATCAAATGCCTCACTAATGTATTGTTTCTGTATTTGCATATCCAATATCCTGTGATGTGTGTGCGAGGGAGAGTGAGAGTGTGTGAGAGAGAGATTTTGTCAGAAAGAAAGTGTGTGATTTTGCGTGTGTGTGAGGTTGTGTGTGTGTGAGTTAGTGTGAGGTTGTTGGTGTGTGTGTGTGACGTTGTGTGTGTGTGTGTGTGTGTGTGTGAGTTAGTGTGAGGTTGTGTGTGTGTGTGTGTCTGTTTGAGAAATGTTGTGTGTGGTTGAGAGAGTGTGTGTGTGTGAGGGAGATAATTTGTGTTTGAGAATGTGTCAGGTTGTTTGTGTGAGTTAGTGTGAGGTGTGTGTGTGTGTATCTGTGTGTGTGTTTGAGACATTTTGTGTGTGTTGTTGTGTGTGTATGTGTGTGAGGGAGATCATTTGTGTTTCAGAATGTGTAAGGTTGTTAGTGTGAGGTTAGTGTGTGTTTGCGTGTGTGTGTGTGAGAGAGATAATTTGTGTGTGAGGTTGCTTGTGTGCGTGTCTAGTGTGTTTGTGCACAAAACACACTAGACGCACACGCGTAACCACCTACCGTTGGAGCTTCTCGTATGACCCGAGGAATGGCCTCAAAGCTTGATGAACCAATCTGTACGAGTCATGCAACACTGCACTGATGGAGTGAGACCAGCTATCGATCACACACACACGTTCCTTTTAGTCTTGGTGCCTGCAGGGATGAGAAGAGACGGCGTGATCAAACTTTCGGTCGTCTGAACAAGAGTTTCTCCGCAGTGAATTCCCCAACAGATGGCGATGTTTAACAAACTGTCGTATGATCAAAACGATGAGACCGTAGTAATTATTAGGGAATAATTTTTGTAATGAGTCTAGAGAATCGTTTATTTTTAATGTTTCTTGAAGATGGGTACTACAATACAGGATTGGAAACCCTAAATTGAACTACTTTAATGCAAAATCAATCCAACATGTGGTTTGGCATTAAAGTTAAACTCAAAATTAGCATTTTCATTTAGATAACCCTAGTACTGATCCTTGATGCAGTTTCGTGTCAGTGTTACAAACAAAATTGCAACCAATTCAATAAAAAGTGGATAATTTGTAATAATAACTTTTATTTTCTCCAGGTTCACATTATTAACCTACTTCAGGACAGCAAGTTCCAGCATTTCAAACCCGTCATGGACACCTACATTGAAAGCCACTTCGCTGGAGCGCTGTCATACAGGTACATTCATTTAGCACATGGCATATTCAGATACATGACATTCAGGAGCAGGTAAGGCTTAAGGGCCTTCATGGTCAACGATGACTACAGGCTAGGCTGCGGACATTGGGGATCGAACCCAGTATCTTTCGGCTGGGAGGCAAACACCGCCAGCCAGTAGCCTGTCCTGCCTCATCTGAAATCATTCCCCGGGGTAACCTATCAAGAATGACGTGTGAGGGGAGATGATGGTTGGGTTATAGAAAACTACAGATAAAGGAGCCAAATCACTTTTCATGTGACATGTAACCATTGACCCCGGGGAAATGTTGCATGTGGGTCGTCGTGTCAAAACGAAGGCGACTATTTAGGCGGATACACCCACTCACCCAAAAAAGAAATGGGAGTTGACAGCCAGGTCACCCGTTTCCCCTCCTCCCCGCCTGACTGGGCGTGAAAACCTCAGTTAAGAACGTGTCGGAAATGACACGGGGGAGGGGGGACGTTACATAAACGCATCAGGTTTTGATGGCATGGTCATGTGACTACTTGTAATTCCGTTCCCTCAAGGGTCAATGAAGTGTTATGTTATTATTGTGTATCCGCCGTGTGTTGATTGCCTTTTAGTGTTCACTTAGTTACCGCGTGTGTGTAAGGGATATGTGTAGAGGTTCCTCTGGGATATTATCTTTTACCTAAGCCCCCTTTGGATGTTTTTCCCCATGTAAATGATTGTGTGGGTAGAATTCACAAGTGGTTTTGTATCGGAGGAGATGTTTCAGTTCAGACGAGCTATGGAGGCGTTTTCATCTTCTTTTTCCGTAAGCACCAATTTGCCTGCCGAGAAATTTACATGGAAAAGGATTGATGGGTAATGTATTTTTTGCGCCGGAGGGTAAAGTGAGTTTGTGTGGTCAATTGGATGCACTATGGCGCCTCTTGGTGGTGGGAAAGGGAACTGTTTCCCACCGGCACGGTCTCTGCTTCCTTCGTTGTTAATTGCAAAAATGCAGGTGTTTACGCACGCATGCATGCACACACACACAGAGGTCAGGTCAGCTGCTGTAGATCTAAAGGTGCACGATCGTGTGTGTGTGTGTGTGTTACCCAGGGACCTGATCAAAGTGCTGAAGTGGTACGTGGATCGCATCGTCGAAGCAGAGCATCAGGACAACATCCAGCAGGTGCTAAAGGTAAGGGCTCACACACACACACACACACACATGCTCACCAATATTGATCAATTCATACAAGCAATAAACAATGTAAAAAACACATGTGATCATCTACACGTTATACTTTAGCACACATTTGTGTACAGTATGCACTCAAATGAGCACATAGCAAAACACAGGGATTATGTGCCTTTCTGTACTATAATAGTTTGTAATTAATTAATAAAGACTGCATGTAGACATGCAGAAAAATCAATGGAACACTGTTTTGTTCCAGCTCGTTATTTCTCCTCTCTCTAAATGCATTATTCAATAATTCCATCTTAATACAAGGAAATGCTTTTTGCCTCCAGTGTTTGCTTCCACATGACATCACTTTAACGTCTCGTGCCCATTGGCTCTCGGGGAAACATCATTCGTACCATGCTGAACGTGTGAATGCATTTCTTTTCCTACAGTGACGCATGAAGCAGTCACAACATCAGATACTATACCTTCATGCTTATAGATCCGCCCCATTTGTTCTTGAGGTATACATCGTGTAAATAGTGTATTGCTTTAGGTTGTTTCCTTCAATATAAACTGAGAGGCCGTACATTTTCATATACATATTGAATCGGTGTCTGCCCTCAGTCAGTTGTAGTTTTATTATAATAGTATGCCTTTGGGTGGACACTTTATTGAGTGAATACATTGAATCAATCCCATCGACATCTACCAGTTAAGCTATACAGGACAAAAATGAATGTAACCAACATTTCTAAAAAGACAGCCTCTTTATCAAAGTAAAAAGTAAAGCCCCGCTCTCAATCAGTGATTACATCACTGTGTAACTATATAACACCGTATTTCTGTGAGCAGTTAAAATGATTTCCACAATATCATTAATACACAGAAACATGAAATTATTGTTCAAAATACATTGTTTATTTACTATATTTACTATATATATAGTAGGCGACTCCTATTCCTAGTAGGCGAGTTTGTATATACTATATATATATAGTATCCAAAGTGATTTACAAGTTAATCCAGATACATTTGATTAATGAGTAGGTAGAGAGAAATGACCTCCATGTCTGACTGTAGACATCGAGGATCAAACCCAAAACATTAGATTCACTGCACCGGCCTTTCTCAACCTTTTTTAAGCCATGGCCCAGTAGTGCTTGAAGCTCAGTTTTTGCGGCCCCCTTAGACCTATGAGCCTCAATATATGTACAGGACTTTAATTGACAAATCAGCATTAATCGCACAATTAAGTCCTTTTCAATCAGGGATGGTGGGTGAAGTGATTTGTTTGACTGCAAATTCGGTGATCTGATAACAAGAAACGTGAAGCACGGGTTCAAGCAGTCAATAATACAAACGGCAGTGGTTTTGCTTTAGAAACGCCGCACTACACTCTCCTTCCCCTGTCTTGTGTTAACACCACGTGCGTTGTGTTGACGTGTCCAGGCCAGCGAGTACATCTTCAAGTACATCATCCAGTCCCGACGCCTCTACTCGCTAGCCACTGGCGGACAGAACGAAGACGAGTTCCGGATCTGCGTCCATGAGCTCTTCATGTCCATCCACTTCTTCCTGTCCCAGGAGAACAAGGGCACCTGCCCCGTCACGCAGACACAGGTGTGTGTGTGTGTGTGTGTGTGTGTGTGTGTGTGTTGTGTGTGTGTGTGTGTGTGTTGGTCTTTGCATTGACACCCAACGTGTTTCATTATAAAAGTCCACTGAATCTTTCTATACATGAGCAAATGTGTGTGAGTGTGTTTGCTTGCACCTGCTTCTCTGTATGTATGTATGTGTAGGATTGCATCTGGCATCCGGTATCTTTTTCCCTATGTGAATGTGCCTGTCTTTACTCACACAATAATATGCTACTGTGGCCTCCCTCTAGTCTCTGTAATTGAGCTGTGATTGGTGGGACATTGTTGCTAATTTAATTTCACACTGCTCCGGGCGTCTGGGAGTGTGCGTTGAATGTATTTATTTATGGTGTGTCCTGAGGGGGTCTCCATAGATCCTTCCCACTGGTTCACTGCAAGACTAAAGTACATCAGTCAAACACAAACCCGTGTCTGTTTGCATTACACAGCTTGTGTGTGTGTGTGTGTGTGTGTGTGTGTACGTTTATGTGCACTTGTGGATTTTGTGTTGGTCTATGCCCTTTAGTGCATGTTTATGTGTATGTGTGGGTAAGAAAAGTGTTGTTTTACACGTCGTTCTTGCCTTGAAACACTTGGATAGGATATTTTACTATCAAATCCTCTTCTCAGATACACTTCATCTAATTTAGTTGTTTATCTTTAATTTCACACTAGTCTATGAGAAATCACATATTCATCTCTGGTTTCAACTGTGGTGGTTTTCAATCGTCCCTTCTCCATCCTCTTTCCAAACACCCGTCTTTCATCATTATTTACCTTTAAGTCCAGACGTCACCCATCTTGAATCCAGAGTGATCCCTGTTCTCTTTGGAACAATAGCTGCAGGTCAAATCAGTAATCCTCCAGATAATCTGTTCCCTGTAGGCACACACTCAGGGAAACTCCAGTATACAGGAATCTATGTAGTATAAAGCAATCGCTCTCTTTGCACGCACACACACACACAGATACTATAAAACCCTATTTTAAAACACTGTTTTATAAAAATGCATATACAATACACAGACACTCACAAAGGCAGGAAGACTAGTTTAGTTTTTCTTGGTCATAACAAATGACCAAAGAAAAGTGCAACAAACTTGTTTTAATGTACATATCTAACTCTTTCGCTTTACTGAGAAACTAACCAGCAGAGAGACAATCTGACTACTGTATTCAGATGGTATCTTTTTAAATCCTGCTATTCTGTGTAATCCCCATAATCTCAGACCCCAGTATACAAAATCTGGTTTATGTAAATATTTAGTATTACTGTCCCAACTGGCTCATAGCACAGATTGCATTGTTTCCCTAACAATAAACGTACGCTTCACAGGGAATCTTTGAGGGTTTAGATTAATAATGAACCCAAATTACAAATTATATATTTTTCAGGCTTAGATGATTCAAACGTTTGTTTTTTATTTGATTCAGTATTAATGTGCCTTGGACTCCTGTCATCCATGTATTTTTCTCAAAACAAAACACAAGTATACGTACAGTAATAAATACAAATAAATACTTTAAACATGAAATCCGGTTCCTCCTTCCCTCTCGCCAGGCGGTGTTCCTGCGGACCTTTCCAGCCATTTACAGTGAGCTGCTGAAGATCTTCACGGTGCGTGAGGTGGCCGGGTTCGTCCGTGAGACTCTGGCCAGCCTGCCCACCACCGCTCAGTCAGAGTGCCCCCTAGAGGCAGTGAAGCTGCAGTGCATTGCCAAGACCGTGGAGAGCCAGCTGTACACTAACCCGGGTAAGCAGAGGGTCCTCATCGCAGACTCCCGATGTGTAGTGATGGAAACGTGGAATTGGATCAAAAGAACAACATTAGACACCGTTTTAAGATAAATTAAATTAACGGTTATGTTCAGTAAATATGATTTTGTCTTTGTTCCTCTTTAAATGTATTTTGTTTCCGGTTTTCATTTTCGTTCCTTGAATGAGTTTTGAACCCTGGTAGTTACACTTTGTATGGACGCACTCGCTATAGAACAGACCCTGGTACAGACACTATGTACGAACGCACTCGCTATAGAACAAGAATGATGCTCACGTTAAAACATATTTAATGATGACATCCTGAGATTGGCCAGTGGTTGGTGCCCCATGTCAAATGATAATATAATTATGATTAATAGCCCATAGTATTATGATTATTATTGTTTATAGTCCACTACACATGGGTACACAAAAGCATCTGCTGAACGACTAAATGGAAAACACTTTAACAGCATCATGCATACAGTATGTAGCATAAATACTCCTGGAGGAACAAAGCAAAATCCACTTAGGCAATCCTAACGTGTGGCTGATTGAACAGGAACCCATTTGTCACGCAGCTCTCATGCTAGGGCTTTTACACTTGTTCCCCATGGGTTTATCCCCTTGCATGGCAAATCAGCCCCCACCTGTGATGTTGTTTAATGGGATTGTTAGTTCATTAATAAAGATAGCATGCTTAGGCGAATTACAGCCCAACCCTGGGCACTGGTGTGAGTCTTCCTTCTGTCACCCATAGGTGTGTGGTTAATTAATGATGTGCACCTATGGGTGTCAGGGCAACATTACACAGTGGCAGCTGAAAAACGTTCTGTTGTTGATGGGCAGAGACATTTGCATAATGTTTTGTTTGTTTCGTTTTTTATTCAAAAAAAGTTTTTCTTTGTGTGTGTATGTGATACATTGTCTCATTTCTGTGTCTGTTCCTTTGTGTCTGTGTTTTTTCCTGGGATGTGTTCTTGTATGTGTGTGTGTGTGTGTGTGTGTGTGTGTGTGTGTGTGTGTGTGTGTGTGTGTGTGTGGTGTGGGTCTGTGTGTGTGTGGTGCATCTCTGTGTATGTGTGTCTGTGTCTGTGTGTGTGATGTGTCTCCTTGTGTGTGTAATGCTTCTTTGTATTTTCGTGTGTGAGTGTTTGTATGTGTGTGGGATGTGTCTCCTTGTGTGTGTGTGTGTGTGTTTGTGTGTGATGTGTCTCTTTTTGTGTGTGTGTATGTGTGTGATGCATCTCGTTGTGTGTGTGTGTGTGTGTGTGTGTGTGTGTGTGTGTGTGTGTGTGTGTGTGTGTTTGTGTGTGTGATTCGTCTCCTCCTGTGATGCGTCCTGCAGAGTCCCGGTGCATCCTGGTGCCCGTGGTGCTGCGCCTCCTGCAGGCCCACATGCAGGAGCAGCAGGAGCTGGTGATGTGCGCCCGCATCCTCACCAGCATGCTGTCGCTCATCAAGAAGGAGGAAACCGGCACTCCTGTAAGTCTGCCTCCTGGCTAGCTAGCTAGTGATGCTTTCTGGAGGGGCTAGCTGGTGGGGCTAGCTGGTGAAGTGGTGCTAGCTGCTGGGGCTAGCTTGTGTAATGGTGCTAGCCGGTAGGGCTAGCTGGTGTAGTGGTGCTAGCTGGTGGGGCTAGTTTGTGTAATGGCGCTAGCAGATAGGGCCAGCTGGTGTAAGGATGTTAGCTGGTGGGGCTAGCTGTTGTAATGGCGCTATCAGGTGGGGCTAGCTGGTCTAGTGGTGCTAGCTGGTGGGGCTAGCTGGTCTAGTGGTGCTAGGTGGTGTGATGATGATAGCTGGTGGCTAGCTACCTAGCCGGCACCAATGCAGCTGGATTTAAAAAACTGCAAACTTTTCTACAGCAGCTTTTATTCCATAAGAAAATATCTGAACTGCAAAGTTTCTCAAGAATAAGATATGTAACTGTAGCTACAACTCAGGCCACTAGAGTGTGCTAATGAGAAAATGTTAACAGATTAGATAGTACTTAACAAGTACAGGACAGCAGTAGGATAAAAAGAGATACAAATGGAAACAATAACAGAAGGAAAATGTACAGAAAATATGTACACAATAAGAGTAGTTGAAATTTAGGTGCAAATAAAAAGTTAACGTTATCGACAGTAAAGACAGAGTAGGCTTACTGTATTCATCCTGACAACGTTAATCATGCATTCTCTGATTGATGACACAAGAAAGTTACATTCAGTTGACAGTTTCAATTTATCGTCATTCAGTTCCTTTTTAAACGGAGGTCAAAGTGTGATTCAATAATTGTCTAATGCTGTTGTCTTTTTGTTATACTATTAGTAATTGCCCATGTCAAAGTAGCAGTCCTAAAAAACCCTTTGTGTGCTTGCGTGTAGGTTTGTCTGACAATATCTTACTTGACATCTTTACCAATAGCTGTACCTCAAGTGGCACACACACACACACACACACACACACACACACACACACACACACACACACACACACACACAGCCATCTCCACTGATTGAGATTGTCATCCTATGTAAGGGAAGTGACTGCAGGAGAAACTCCAGAGCCCGAGCCAGATACGGTTCCATTATCACTCTATCTAGCTCCTGTCTAGCTCCTGCCTTGTTTGGGACACACACACACACACACACACACACACACACACACACACACACACACACACACACACACACACACACACACACACACCAACACACAGACACACACAATCATTTATTTACCCCCCTAACCTTCACTCTGCTTTCAAAGCTTTTCCAAGCCCAATTTAAGCCCTAACTGAGCTCACAACAAATCACATTTACATTTATAGAGTAATTTAGAAATGATTTCCCTCCCTGTTGTTTTATTATAATTATTAGGAATAACAGTAATTTCCTCAAAATGAAATGTCTTATCATAATCGTCTCATTAGTCCCCCTAGGACAGTGTGCTGATTTTCATATTAGTATAACTATTATTTATTAATATTATTCCGCTTTTTTTATCAGATTTAATTCAGAAATGATCATTATGATTACCATGATGAAGAGACATTTTCACCCTAAGTCAACTCATTAACCCCTTGCTGACGATGACATCACAGGAAACCTGCCGACCAAAGAAATGATACATCTTTATCTGTCTTTATTCTACAACTCTCTGTTGTAACGACCCAGACTTTTTTATGGTCTTCCTTAAATTTCACTCTCTCTGCCCTCTCCAGCATTGCCACCAAGACAAGCTGGCCCCCTTGGGTGTCATTGTCGTCCATTTTTTTTTAAGCTAAAGGGAAGAGAACCTGGCTTCATCACCGTTGTTGCCAAGCCATTGTTTATATTGAACAGTAAATAAATACAAAGAAAACTATTGAAATGTTGAGCTGTGAGTCGAAATCCATTGTTCGCTGCAGTACTTGGTAGCAGTCAAAGTGACATTATCACCCGAACTAAGGCATTTGACAGGTTAAAAACAACCCCTTTTTTTTTTCATCCAATCCTAAACCTTTAAGACTCCCACACCCAATTCAATCCCCAGCTGAGTTAATTCTTCCTTTTGGTTGAAAATGTACCAATGTTTCAAATACATTGCTACCGTGTTGAGTTTAACTTTACTAATATTAGTAAAAAGTATAATAGCTTACTATTACTATGAATTATGATATTAATGTTCCAATTGCTAATTGAATTGACGTGCAAACCTGCAATACAAAGTAACTCACAAGGAAAAAACAACACGACAAGAACAAAAAATAATAATACAAAGGTTTTTAAACAAAAAACAATCTGGGAATCGCAGAGAAACATTTAGATCAAGACAACAAGCTCTCTGACACACGACTTGATGGAAAGGAAGCAAACTGTTGTTTGTGGACCCAGGTGTCGGCGGGCACGATTAACGACGGGTGCGTTGGTTTCAGGAGCCGGTGATGTCTGAGGAGGTGGAGCTGATCGTTGACAGCCTGCTGGGGGTGCTGCTGCGCACCATCCTGGAGATAACCAACAGACCCCAACCCGCAGGACCCTCCCTCAGGCTGCAGTTTCAAGACGTCACCGTAAGTCTGTCACGTGTGTGTGTGTGTGTGTGTGAATGTGACTGTGTGTGTCAAATATTTTCTCTCATGCATGCAGGACTCAAAATTAGTTTTGGGACTTGACAGAGTGCGCACTAGTAATTGCGCTTATTGAATTGAGCTGCCTCTGTGGCCACCCAGCAATTAATCTGACATTATTCACACTGACTGTAAAACAGGTAGGGGAGATCATCATAGTTAGGATTATGAGAAACATTGTCATAATGGCTGTCCCCTTTGGTTTTATGGTGGAGATGGCTCATGGTGAGTTTCTCTGTGAAGCAAACTGCTTGCTTTTCGCATTGTTATCTTTGAACTCATTTCACATCTAGATGTCAAAAATGTGCACTAACGTTCAAACTCATTTAAGATCGCCGTAATACCAAGAATTACACAGAGATGCACTTCGGAAATTAGAGAATATTATACAGACAACGAAGCGGATGAAAAAGATGACAATGTTTATGATGAACACAGCAATGTGGACTCCCATCAATATGAGTTTATATTTGTGTGTATCGCTCTCTTTCTTGTTCTCTCTATCTAAATTGTTTCTCTCCCTCTGTCTTCCCTATGACTCTCGCCCTCCCTCTCTCCCTCCATCTCCCCTATGTCTCTCTCTCTCTCTCTCTCCCTCTTTCTCCCCTATGTCTCTCTCCCAGGGGGAGTTTGTGGGCTGTCTGCTGGCCCTGCTCAGGGAGATGAGTGATAGACACTACCAGCAGCTGCTGCAGTCCTTCACCAACAAGGAAGACCTACGGGTACACACACACACACACACACACACACACACACACACACACACACTCGCACAAACACACACACACACACACACGTGGATGTGAGTGTGTTTGTGTTTGTGTGTCTGGCTACATCTGTTGTCTGCTTATACATTATGGTTTCTCCTTTTGCCCACGTTTTCCCATGTTGCCCATGTTTTTCTATGTCTGTTATAGGTTGTTCTCTGCCCCTTTTGCTCACTATCTTTTTCTTAATCTCTCGCTCTCCCTTCCCTTATCTTTCCCTTCTCTCTCTAACTCTCTGTCTGCCTCATCACTTCCAAATATGGGGTGTTTCAGTGCATTGGGGCCTGCATACTAACAAATACATTATATTTAAAGACTTGGTCAACTCCATACTTCCGCCAGTGGAAAGATTGTCTCGTGGTTAAGGTAGTGGTTTGTCTCACAGCCCAAAGGTTCTGGGTTCAAACCCTGAAGGTCCACACAGTCTACCTGTAGGCATCCTTGCACCAGATGCCCCTAACCCCTACCTGCTCCTCAATGACCAGCGTCAAAGAAAATACACTTACGTTTCTTTGGACAAAAGGGTCTTGCTGATGACTAGTTTGGCTAGTAAATAGTCTATTCTAGATGTCGTTATTTCTGCAGGTGTAGTGAGGACACGGGGGGCCGGGTAAAAAAAACCTGCAAAGACGGGAAAAATAAATCAAGGTTAATGCAGTTGCGGGTTCACGCAAGTCAGAATGAATACATTAATGCTGAGAGCTGCACTGTGGGGAGGGGGGGGGGGGTGGTGGGTGGGGGGGGGGGGGGGGGGGGGGAACTTGCAGTCGGCAGGGGGTCTAGGGAGTGGATATCATTAAATAGCAGCAGATAACCTTCTCAGTGGTATTAGGGGCTTATTAGTACAAGGTGGAGCCCACACCATGCTGGTATGTGGTGCTCAGAGCGAGAGAGAGAGAGAGCAAGAGAGAGTGAGAGAGAGAGAAAAGAGCCTCTTTAACGCCCAGGGGTGTTAAGAGATGTTGGAGTTGGTTTTCTTCCACCTCTTTGGCTAAGAATTTATCTTTACTGGAAATGAAAATTTTAATAGAAATATGTAATAAGGTTCTCAGGTGGAACCTGATGTTTCCTAACTACCTCGGAGTTGGGACCCCCACTTGAAGGCAACCTGAGCTTAATTGAAACAGCAGGACATTCATATTAAGGGCATGACAGGATGTCGATTGGGTTAAAAACAATGTATGTGGAACAGATGGACATTTCGAGACCCAACAAAGTGCCCAAAATGGTTGAAACCACTGCTTTAGGCCATGTTTTAGACAGAGAACCCAACATCCCATTTGTTTACCTGCTTTGAGATGGATTTTGTTATCAATGTTAAAATGGCAACGAGTCTTGTCTTGAAGTATGTTTTTGTATTCCAGGACTTCCTTCTGCAAATCTTCACCGTGTTCAGGATTCTGATTCGCCCAGAGATGTTTCCCAAAGACTGGACCGTGATGCGATTGGTCACCAACAAGTATGTCTGTTTGTTTGTTAATTCATTCATCTCTGTTATGTTTTCTCCTCCTCACTCAGGTTAGAAAAAAAAACGGATTAATGTGTCACTTCTGGTCCATGTCTCATTATACAGCAAGTAAACAAAATCCAAATTTAATTGCTTGTATGTTGTTGTTTTTTGCATGGATGATGGATTTTTGCCTGAAGTAAAATGGCACCTCGCTGTAACTACCCCCCATTAATCTCTCTCACTCTCTATGCATCTCTCTTTATCTCTCTCTGCATCTCTCTATCTGTCTGTCTGTCTCTTTTTCTCTCTCTCTATCTCTACCTCTATCTCTCTCTACCTCAATCTCCAAATCTCTCTTTTGCACCTCTCTTTTCCTCTTCCAGTGTCATCATCACAACAGTGCTTTATCTGTCTGATGCGCTGAGAAAGAACTTCCTCAATGACAAGTTTGACTACAAGGTAAGTATGTGTGTGTGTGTGTGTGTGTGTGTGTGTGTGTTTGTGTGTGTGTGTTTGCAACACAGCCATGCACACATATAGATATAAAAACAAAAGTAGTCACAAGAACTTCAAGGATACGGAATGCCTTGTTGTGTTCCCACAGGGATGTTTCAATACCTTAAACACTTCCACAAGTAAAGCGACTTTAAAAAGGGTTTGCTTAGTGTTAACTGTATAGGTCAAGTGTGGAGTGTGGTTGGTCGATAGCAGCCTCAGTCTAAGCAGCCTCAACCTGACTCAGGCCAGGTGAAGCTGCTTCAACCAGCCATCAACCACACACACTCCACAGTAAGGTATAAGCTCATAGTGTACAGTACTTGCCAGTTTTAGGGAAAATGGAATAGGGAATAATTGTGTGTGGCTTTTCCAGGTGTGGGACTCGTATTTCTACCTATCTGTGATCTTCATCAACCAGCCCTGTCTCCAGCTGGAGTCCTTCTCCCCCTCCAAGAGGAAGAGGATCCTGGAGAAGTGAGAGAATACATACAGAGAACACGTGCACACACACACACACACACACACACACACACACACACACACACACACACACACACGCATGCATACACACATACATACATACACATGCATGCACGCACATACACACATACAAACATACACACACATACACACACTGACATACATACACACAAACACACACACAACCTCACTTAAATCAGAAGGAAGCATGAACTGCTGAACTCCTGAGAGGTGTGTGTGAACCTCTCTCAGGACATTCCTCCCAGCACATCAACATCTTAAACATCTCTCCATCTTGTCGCTAATCGTCGAGCAGATACGGAGACATGAGGGTGATGATGGGGTGTGAGATCTTCAGCATGTGGCAGAATTTAGGTAAGAGGAAAACCAAATAAAACCTAAAACCTAAATATACATGACAACAGCCTAAATGTATATATTTTTTTATTCATGTTGTGTGAATATCTTAAAATCTACTGGCTGGTTGTTAATTAAAAAATATATAAAAAGCAGTTAAAATAACTTTGATTATTAGATGTATTATTATGTTTTTTGACATGATTGAATATTAAATGTTTTTATCAGGCATTTGTCAACGCTTTCTCAACCAAATGGTGTTCTTGTCTACATTGCGACTGTCTGATTATTTAATTTGTCATTTAGTGCTATAGCTAACAGGCCTCCGGTTCACCTACCAATCTCTCTCCCTCTTCCCAGGGGAGCACAAGCTGAACTTCATCCCGGCCATGATTGGGCCCTTCCTGGAGGTCACCCTGGTGCCCCAGCCCGACCTAAGGAACGTCATGATCCCGATATTCCACGACATGATGGACTGGGAGCAGAGACGCAGCGGGAACTTCAAACAGGTGATCATATTAGCGCCATTAAGACCCCATGACAATCCATTTTGCCAGGCTTCAAGTGATGCGTTTGTGTCCCGGCCACCCGGTGGTTCGGACCAATCAGCGTCCTGTGAGGAACTACGTGATCTACATGATACGTGATGGACGGTGATGGACAGATGGTTCATCCAATCATCTGCCAAGTATTTTTTGTAAGTGCCTGCCCCTATCCAAACAGTTTCCACGGATGACTTCCCAGATGGTTGTGTGTAACAAACCATCTGGCGTGTCCGGTTAAATGACTCGCCATGAAATTGTGGGCACGAATGGTATGAGATAGGAATGTGTTGATTTTACAAATATATATTATAATAATTATTATATGAAATATTAGCATTTATTTTTGTTCAATTCATTATGCAGAACCAGCTGTTTTTAATCACACAGTGATACAGCGGCGCTTAGTGGCTGATGGTGGTTACGGCAAGAAGAAAAAACGCACTGAAGATCGACGAATACATAATCCCCAAATCCCTTGGTCAAATAAAATAAACAGTTTTCCATCAGATTAGACCCCGTAGTTTGAGTTTGTGACACTCTTTTTGGCTTCCCATGGCAAACGTCTGTTTACGATCATCATCATCATCATCATCATCATCATCATCATCATCATCATCTTCTGCTCTCATCTGAGTCTTTTTTTCCGTCTGCCGGCTGCTGACAGGTGGAGGCCAAGCTAATCGACAAGCTGGACAGCCTCATGTCTGAGGGGAAGGGAGACGAGACGTACAGAGAGCTCTTCAACAGCATGTGAGTCTCCATGGAGCGGGGAGGTGGGTGGGGCTAGGAAGCATTCAATAATATTGTATGACTTGTACTAAGTCCCCAACACACAGCACATAAATGAATAAAGGATGTCATGTGGTAATGAGGCCGTAAGCTCGCTGAGCTGCGTGGGGAGACTGAGGACTAACAACAGTTACATCACAGCAAGCAGATGATATAAGCTTCTTCTTCTGCCAGTCAACCTTGGTCTGATTGCATTGATTAATTGTAACCTATTGTATTGCTTGGGTGACATCTGGCTCGGTGACTTATGTGGGTGAGTCATTGACATTTATATTGTTAGTAAGTTGGTTTTATCCAAAGTGACTTATTGAAGGTGAGGCTGAGGATAATCAAAGCCTTATGGGTTCCGTAACCCAACAAAATAACAAAATAACATTATAGCCACAGAGTCTAAATAAAGAATAACAACTAGCCTTTATGAAGCTGAACAGAAGAGAGTTTTTCAACAAGGCTTAGCTAGACTACCAAGGTGCCAGATCCCTTCATCCTACAGACATTCACTGAAACATTTAAATACAAAAACACTTGCACTTGCTTTGTGAAATGTGTATTTCACGAATCAGACGGTTGACTTTCAATCTGCTTACACCTCACGTGCAGAATATTCCCTGGTAACACCTTCTGTGGGGGTGTGACCAAGGTGACCTACAAGGTCAAAGGTTACTTATAAGAAGCACATCAACTGTTTTGTAGCTTTTTGGTATTTTAGGTTGATGGATTGACTTTGTTTTAATCGGCTCTTAATTAATTACAATTGTTTTACCAATTAAAGCAGCAATGTTAGCTTTCTTCATATTTTATGTTTACAAAAAAGAAAATTAACATTTACACTTTTTGCATATGGATCATTTTTATTGAACGGTATAGGGCTGACATTCAGTATACCACAGACATAAAGAAAAACAAAGAAACATTCATATTTACATATGCTAAGGGTAACTTCCTATTGCAACCACGACTTTATGTTTTTGGGGAAAGCTTTGGATGTGAATCCACTACAACTAGTGTCAAAGGGGTACTTCATTGGTAGGCACACAGTAACGGCCTAGACACCTCCATTATCTACACACCATTGCTATGGCAACGCTCCTGTCTGCCTCGTCACTGTTTTCCCAGAGCCTTGGCCTAGCATGTTTTTAGTAATCCTTAGAGCGTGCATATGTGCTTGCGCCGGTGCGTGCATACGTGTGTGTATGGATGAGTGTGTGTGTGTGTGTATGTATCCTCGCTTTTTTTTATGTTGTTCTGTGCAAACATGATTCGGTTTTCCCTGTATGTTCAAACATACGTGATGGAGTACCTCATTTGAGCTTTAAAAGTCATCGTTTAAAATCCTTTTATTTTGTATTCATATTCATGTTAAATACCGCTGGTTCATCCCTGTTTATATATATGTTTATTCTTGTTCCATGAAGCTTTTTCATCGATAATTGTTACACAGGCCAGACAAGATTTACATCTTTTAATCAATATTTGCATAATTATCCCATTCCTATTCTTGGTCATTATAAAAAAAATGGCAAATTAGTGCAGATTGGTTTCAATCTTTACAAGAGTACTCCACTTTTCAGCTTTGCTCCAGCGATATTTGGTACAAGTATTTCTCATTATTTCTTATTGAATTATCAATCTCCCATGGGAACAACTTTGATGGATATTGTATAGTTTAACACCCGAGCCAAAATGATTTCCCCTTTTGGGGTTCATGACCTTAGCCCACAATAATCGAATCGCTAATGGTTTTCGTTTAGCCTCTTCAGGTATCTCTCCCTGTTACTAATTCCACTAACCCCCCCCCCCATAACCTCTAAGCTAACCTGTGTGTTGCGTGTATGTTGGTGCTAACCCCGTTATTAACGGCAATGTGTTCCGCCTATGCTTCCCGTGCCCCGGAGTAGAATTCCTCTGTTCGGTCCGTACCCTAGGTAAGGCACACTCCTCCTCCTCCTCCCGTTCCCCCCTCGATATCTCTCCGTTGTCGTCTGTGTGAGGTGGGCAGGGCTATGGGGCAGGAAATGACAGTAGAGCTGACAAACATTTAGCACTTCCTCAGGTCATAGTCGGAGATACCGATTTACAAATTCCAAAATGGTAGTTGCTTGCCCAATTCAATTTAGTCTTAAATGTTGTAAAGAGCTGCACTGATTGGTGATGCATTTTAGCTTTTCGTGATTCATTAGCTATTGTGTATGGATTGATTCCTAGCTAACTCTACTAACATCGGGCGTAGGTGCCATCAATGTTTCAGTTGATTCAATGATCTTCTTTTCTTTTTTCTTTTCTTTTCATTTCGCCCTTTTTTCTTTAGTTTATCTTACGCTATTTCCTGCATTTTCTTTCTGCAGTCTGGCCCTCTTACTTTGCTTCGTCATACTGAATTGTGAAGTGTGTTTTGTGTGTGTGTGTGGGGGGGGGGGGGGGGTTGTTATATGGTTTGTGTGTGTGTGAACATGGGTATATCTTTGTGTGTTTGTGTGTATGGTCTGTATATGTGTTTGTTTTTAAATGTTTGTGTGTGTGTTCTGTGTTAATGTTTTATATATGTGTATGTATGTATGTATATATATATATATACATACATACATATATATATACATACATATATATATATATATACATACATATATACATATGTGTGTGTGTTTTATATAGGTCTGGAGTGTGCACACGTGTTTCTGTATCTGTAGATGTACACGTGTGTACTTGTTTGTGTCTGTCCCTGTGTGTAGTGTGTTTGGTGTTTGCATGTGTGTGTGTGTGCACACGTGTGTTTGTGTGTGTGTGTGTGAGTGTACCAATGGTGTTTGAGCCTCATTGTCCCTTTGTGTATGTGTCTGTGTGTGTGTAGCCTACTAAAGAAGATTGAGCGTGAGACATGGAGGGAGAGTGGCATCTCTCTGATTGCCACTGTCACGCGTCTAATGGAGAGACTGCTGGACTACAGGTAGGGCACACGTTTGTTGCTTCAGGTCTAAAAAAACTAAAGAGGTGCGCCGCCTCAATGAGACAAACCTGAATAAATAAAGGTTAAAGTAATAAAATAAACACACACGCTTGCATATACGCACACACGCGCTCACACACACAAACACACACACACACACACATCAAAAACACAGATACACAAACGTATATATAAAAGGGCTCACGCACACAGATTCACACATGAAAACATATGCAAAAGTGCACACACAGACCCATACACACACACAAAAAGGAACTAAGACTGTGGTCTCTCAGATATCTGTTATCGTTACAATAGTGTATCCTCCTCCTCCTCTTCCTTCACCCAGGGACTGCATGAAGCTGGGCGAGGTGGACGGCAAGAAGATAGGCTGCACCGTCAGCCTACTGGTGAGTCATCAGTCAACAGCCAATCACCATCCATCTCATTTAGCTTAGCGCTGGATATACCCAGCCTGCAGAGACAGGGGCCCTCAGTGCATTACAGATGATCTGTCTGTGTCTATTCATCCGTCTATCTTTCTGTCGATCTGTCTGTCTCTATGTTGGTCTAGTTGTCTGTCTGTCTGATTAGTTTGGTGTATTGTTCGTCTGTCTGCTTAGTTAGCTGTGTCTGTCTGTCTTTCTGATTAGGTAGGTGTATTTTCTGTATGTCTGTCTTGTCTGTGTGTTTGTCTGTGTCCGCCTTATTTAATAGTCTGGCAATCTATTAGTTTGTTGTTTATATTGTTGAAACTGTGTCCTACAGGTATATAGATTTACATGTATTGTCCTCAAAGAGGAAATAAACATTTAAAAAACAACAATGGGGCACACGTTTTAACACAGTACACAAGACTAGGATACAATACCAAACTAGACACCTGAATACATAACAAGATACTAGTTTGCTGTGTATTTGTATTTTGCATTAGTTAGCTGTCCATACGTGTACATATGTGGTTTGAACCAGTCAGATCTTGTTTGTGCCCGTTGTGTAACGGCGTCCATCTGCAGACGGCACCTGTGCACGTAGGCACACAAGAACGAAAGTGGGTGCTAATCAACAGCTTAGGAATAGCTGGTGCACCTCTGCCACCGTGCAATCTGTCTCTGTCACACACACATACACACGTTCGCGATCTCACATTTACATCTCCCTCATTATTATGCGTCTCTAATTTCCATATAACCGCTGCTGTCTCACCTTTTTTTACATATTTATTTTTGCTTCATGTTGGTATTTCCATTGTCCCCTTCTTTCTTTGCTTTATTTTTGTTTGTTTGTTCTTATCTATCTTACTTTCTTTCTTTGTTTGTTCTTTTGTTTCTCTGATTTCACCAATGTCCCCTTCCTTCCACTCCGCCCGCAGAACTTCTACAAGACGGAGCTGAACAAGGAGGAGATGTACATCCGCTACATCCACAAGCTGTACGACTTGCACCTTAAAGCCCAGAACTACACCGGTAAGCCATCAGGACCGATACGTACATGTGAATGTAGAGTATGTATGTATGTATGTATGTATGTATGTATGTATGTATGTATGTATGTATGCAGTATCAGGTGTCACATGTCAACAACACACTACCTCTCCTGACTTGCATATGTTGGAGTAAAAGTCTGCATCGGTTCTCTCGTTAATGTTGGATGGCTTGTGAAGCTAAGGGCTGTGTCTCTTGGTGGTGTACCTGCCATCGCTATACCATCACCACTACCCTCCCCACCACCACCACCACCACCACCACCACCGCTGCTCGTTATATAGAATGTCAGGATCATCTCATCGACAGGCAGCAGATTTCCTCCCTTAATTGGAGTGATACGGAAGTGAGCATCTCCAGAGTTGACATCTTGACGCAAATGTACCGCGGCCCACACCGTAGCCGGTATCGCTAGGTTTAGGGAGGTTCTTTTTATGGTTGTGTGTTGCTGAGGCTATGTATGTATGTGTGTGTGTGGGTGGGGGTGTGTTGGTGTGTTTGCCGTGGTTATGCTCCTATGACTCACCAAATATTTTTGTTTTTGGGTCTGTCTTCCTGGCGCGGTGTGTGTGTGCGTGTGAATATATGTGCATCTGCGTTTGGTGTGTGTGTATGTGTGTCTATTTCTGTGCTCGAATGTGTATAAATGCACGTACATGTTTGGCGTGTCCATGCTTGTGTGTGTTTGTCTGAGCTGCATGTGTTTGTCTGTGTGTGCACATGCACGTCTGCCCTGCTTGTGTTTGTCTGTGTGTGTGTGTGTGTGTGTGTGTGTGTGTGTGTGTGTGTGTGTGTGTGCACGCGTCACAGAGGCCTCGTACACGCTCCTGCTGTACGACGAGCTGCTGGAGTGGTCAGATCGCCCCCTGCGGGAGTTCCTCAACTACCCCATGCAGAGCGAGTGGCAACGCAAGGAGTGCCTCCACCTCACCATCGTCCAGAACTTCGACCGAGGAAAGGTGATTACTCTTCCCTCCCTGCCTCCCTTGTGTCAAACAACGGGACAGCATTGGCTCCACTCCCACGCCAAAATATACTGGGTTTGGACCTCATCATCCTGTTGTTATCCTTGAGTAAGACGCCCGTAACCCCCGTACCTGCTCCTTAATTATGTTTATCTGGGTCAAGGCAGTCTTGTGGCGAGGAGGTCCGACTCCGAGCCGAAAGGTACTAGGATCGAACCCCATTATCCCATTGTTATCCTTCAAAAGACACCCTTACCCCCCTAACCTAGGATAGTCTTGTGTTTAGGTTGTTTGTCTCCTGGCCTGGTGTTTAATTCCCAGCCAAAAGCTAGTGGGTTAGAACCCCACTGTCCCATTGTCAGCAAGGTGTTCCAACCCCTACCTGCTCCTTCATCACATATCTGAATTCACTGTAAGTCGCTTTGAAGAAAAGCGAAATGGTAAAGAAGTAAATAATGTCAATCAAATTTTGTAATTGTGCGACAGAAAAAATATTATTACTTCAAACGTATTGACACTGTGGAACGTTAATGACCATATTCTCCAGCTATTTATGTCCGTTCACGTCTCATGCTAACGTTTCTGAGTGCTGCTGCCCCCTCGGGATCCTCACTTACGTTGCTATGGAGATGGTGTCCTTTTATTCCAGTTTCTGCCATGCTTCCACTTAGCCTCGTTATCCTAACTGCCTGTCTTACAGCTGTGCCCTTGTGGGGGGGCAAACGGGAGAAAATTAGCCCTTTTTCATGGAAACCTTCAGAAGATGTTGGTAAAGGACGATTAAAAAAAGAATATATAAAACCCTAAAAGACGCGTATTACTAATATTCCTGTTAAAACGATATAGCCCAGCGTAATTATGAAGAACAGTTCCCCCTCATAACTCATAGTCAAACGTAGCCATAATTCAACAACTGGCGCCATCTGTTATGGCCGCCGCCGCCTGAGGACTGAAGAGCAGCATGGACAGAAAGCTTTTCATTAAATTAGCAAGATGGCTGGGGGCCACACGCACCTGCACAGAGCCGCGGCCGCAGGTTAGCACTCGCAGTTGTATTGATCTCCCTTGGCTCACGTGTGCCATCTAGCGGAGGGAATTGTAAAGGAAAATCAGGATCATTTTTAAATGACTGTTGTGACCATCTGTGTATTTTGTGTGTGTGTGTTTGTGGTGCGTGTGTGCTTTTCAGTGTTGGGAGAATGGGATTATCTTGTGTCGAGAGTTGGCCGACCAATACGAGTCCTTCTATGACTACAGGAACTTGAGCAAGATGAGAGTAAGTTGATTACATTACAACATGACAACATTACACATTCATGTATCGAAAATACATTTTTACATTGGACATAATAATAGCGAAACGCTTGTAGTGCTTTTGCCATTGCTTTTATATCAAGTCATACAAATGTTAATGTCGAAAGTAACAATACTCATTTTAATACGAATGTTGTTATTACCAGATGATGGAAGCGTCCCTCTATGACAAAATCATGGACCAGCAAAGGCTAGAACCTGAATTCTTCCGAGTGGGTTTCTATGGAAAGAAGTTCCCCTTCTTTCTACGGGTAAGGACCTCCAATGCCCTCCCCATGTCACTTTCTATATCTCCATATTTTCCCCTTTTCAAAGCAAAAATAAATAAATGAATGATTGACATTCGATATGAAAACTCAAGGTGACGTTAGGCAAATCCTATTCAGCGGCAGTCAACGGCCAACCGACAAAGTTGATTTTAACTGAATGCATATTTTTGAAAACCGACCATGCTGTGGCATGTGACGCCCACCGGGGGGCAACCTAACGCTTTCTTCCCCACTCTGCCGCTGCCTCTGCAGAACAAGGAGTTTGTGTGCCGCGGCCATGACTACGAGAGGCTGGAGGCCTTTCAGCAGCGGATGCTCAATGAGTTCCCCTACGCCATCGCCATGCAGCACGTGAACCAGCCCGACCAGACAATCTACCAGGCTGAGGCCCAGTGTATCCTTCACTCTTCATGTCCACCACATGTTAGCTTTATATATTCATATTTGTATACATGTCAATGTATGTAAATGATGCACACACATACACATGGCTCTAAGCTCTGCCTGCCTATCCTGCAGGCATATAGTATGACTAGTGATGGTCGTTCCCTCACATGGATATAACAATCGACATGTCTACATCCATGCATCCTCAACATATCATACATGCATAGAGACATACATACATGCATATATGCACAATACACTGCATTGCTTACAATATAGCTTGTACGTTAATATAGCAACCTCCATTTGTAAACAATCAAAAAACACAAAAACAGTTATTCTTGTTTTGCCTCAGTCAGAGATGGTATACCAGCGTCCCACCAAGTGCAAGTATATCCAACAGTCATCACTGAGTAGCATGAGTTTTAAAAAGACACAGCCCATGCTACAAGCTAAGTGCTTAGCTGTATGTCCGTATAATCCGTGGGCACATTGGAATTATCCATTCCAATGGACGGGACAGCTGTTAGCTGACATTCAGAGAGGTAGCGGCATACAGGCTCACTTAGAGAGTTAATTGAGATGGTGGCAGAAATGAACTAAATAGCTGAGTGCACTTTTTGAAGGCAGGTCATCGTGTGTGTGTGAGTGCGGGGTGGTTTTACTATACTTGTGAGGATAAAATGAATGACCACACATTTTTAAGGCAGGACAATGTTTGTGTGTGTTTGTTTTACTATACTTGTGAGGACTTACCTGTGTGTGTGTGTGTGTGTGTGTGTGTGTGTGTGTGTGTGTGTCTGTTGCTTTTACACCAATACACGTGTGCCATACATCTCTTGTAGCTTTCAACTGTTTTATTTCTGTTTTTATGGGTATAGGATTGAGAAAGGAAAGGGGACGAGAGAATGCATGAGAGTGAGGAAGAGGGGGAGAAGAGATTGGGGCAGAGAGATAGAAAGAGGGAGAAAGCAATAGAGACAAAGTGGGAGATGGAGAGGGCGAGAAGGAGAGAGTGGGGAGGAGGAGAAAGAGGGGAGCAGAGAATTGCGTGCGTGTGTGTGTGTGTGTGTGCCTGCGTGCGAGTGTGCATTACTGCACACGAATTGGTACGCGTGTCCACGTTCGTCTGTGTGTCTTTATAGGCCAGGGGGTTAGGATGTGTGCGTGTGTGTCTGTGTGGGGGGCACCAGATAAACTCATGCGCTAACACTCATGTATGTTGTCTGTCTGTAATGTTCAATCAATACAATCTCTCCCGTATCGCTCGGACATCAATATCCTCGGCTATGGCGGCGCACGCTCATGCATGCTAATGGCGCAGGGGGCTAGCTGCGCTAATTCATATTCCTGTGGTTAAGGGAGCCGCTGGGGGGTACCGGGCACACCAGAAGACGGTACAGTAGGGACCTCTGAATGATCGCCCCGTCATGTATTGGCTCTTAAGCCTCACCTAGTTAACACTTTATTTCTGTTTTGAAAATAATTATAAATGATAAATGTGTGTTCTTTAATTCGTTTTTCTTTAATGAATAAAGAATGTGAAAAAAAAGAGCTAATCTCTTCAAAGCCGTCTTTTAGGTGTATGTGTGTGTGTGTGTGTGTGTGTGTGTGTGTGTGCGTGCATTTGTGTGTGTCTATCTGTGAGATTCCATTTAAACTAATTAAAATGTTCAGATTGGAAAGCTGTAACCCACTCTGTCAGAGTGCATATACCGCAACACACACACATACACATACATCCTCTGCTTATTCAATAAACGCCCACCTACCTTTTATCTACCTAGTTTTCATTCTGCGTCTGCATATGCGTCCAGTTGTATCTACATTTAGTTAAATTTGTCCTCCTCCTCCTCCATGTATGAGTCTAAACAGTCGACAATACACCACCTTCGCTTGGATCGCATGCAGTACCTTTAGTTATTCACCGTTATCGTTGTCCCCACCAAGGCAATTTGTGTTTGGCCTTGACTTCCTGTGGACCCCAGACCTGCAGATCTACGCCGTGACCCCCATCCCGGAGAGCCAGGACGTGCTGCAGCGGGACGGCGTGCCCGACAACATCAAGAGCTTCTACAAGTTCAACCACATCTGGCGCTTCCGCTACGACCGGCCCTTCCACAAGGGCACCAAGGACAAGGAGAACGAGTTCAAGGTAAGGGGGGAGGCGGAGGAAGTGTGTCTGTGTGTGTTCGCGGGAGGTGGGGGGGGGGGGAGTCAAAGGAGGGGACCGACAGAAACACCAACTGAAGAAAATAATATACCGTTTTCGTTTTATTGTGTCGTTTATCACGGAAGATTCCCGCCGAATACACAACCGCCGCTTCGGTGTACATTTTCATGATAACAAAAAGAACAACTGGGACTTTAAACTGTAAATAAATCTTTTACTTTTCGACAAAACAATTGTTCGTTTTTTTTTTTACCTCTCCTTGTATCTACTTTTTCAATTTATTTCTTCTGTATTTCACGGTCGGTCTTAAAAGAACCAAGAGCCTCCATTTTCTATTTTTATTCTTCTCATTGCCCTCTCCTCTGCCTCCTCCTCTCCCTGCTCCTTTTCCTCGCTACCTTGCGCATCGATTGGTTGGTCTGGTGGGAGGAGGTTGTGGTGGTTTGAACTGGTGCTCAGGTATCAAGTATAAGTACACTGTAGAAGGGAATGGTTTATTCATGGTGAAACCAGAGTTGGCTAATTAAACCTGAATGCTAGCTTTATATTGTACGCACACACACACACACACCCTCACACACACAGAAAAACTCACCTGTCAAGTTCTGCACCCCATACGATTCTCGTGCATATGTACGTCACAAACATTCGTACCATATAAATGTACATATATACACACATTTTTCCTCAAACAAACTTAGCTCTTGCTGTATAAAATCCTAGTATAACACATATCACAATTCATACAGCTATATTTAAATATCTCATGCTCACATAAACACACACACACACACTCGTCTCACCCTGGGGTATGAGCAGCATGTGGGATAATCCTTTGCATCGTGACGAGGTGTGAATTACCCAGACAAGGTGTGATGGACTCATCGCAGAGTACTTTAACTGGCTCATTTCCACCATCCAAGTGATTCAGGGTGTCAGCTAGCAAATAACATATCGCACAACGGTCTTTTTAATTTTTTAGATTTTTCTGTCTTGTTATTTTGCTATGAAGCCATGTGAAGTTCTTTGTCTGGCACCCTGCGCCAACAAATTAAAATCAATAAGTGGAAGAATTGTAATTATGGCTATATTAAGAAGTTAAGAACAATTTGCGCTTGTACAGATTTGCTCAAATGAAAAATAACAATAAAATATTGAAAATATTAAAAAAAGATCACCAGATGAATCAAAGAGCCAGGAATGCACTGCTAAAATATGGATTCTACTTTGACAGTTTACCCATCAATTCCTTTCAGTACCTCCTGGACAAAAGTAATTGTTATAGTTAATTGTCCTTGTGACAAAAATGGCGAGAAGGCCCAGCATATACAGTATCCTAGTATATATACATTATGGAGAATGACACAGTTAATCTGTAATTTGCTAACGCTAGTTTCGGTGCAAGGTCATGTTTATGACCTTGTAAGATTGCTTTGTTGATAATGATGTTTAGCCTTAAGACAAAGATATGTGGTGTATTGTATTGTATTAGATATATTGTAATAATATACCTTATAGCTGTGATAAGTGAGTCGGTATGCCCTCCTGTTTCTCTGAAGTTAATTTGTAGCCTAGCTGCAAATGTGGGTTAATGTTTTATATAATTAGTTGAGTAGCACCTTATCTGTATACCCAATATAAATGTGTTCACTGAAGCTCATTCATATGGTGTGTGTGTGTGTGTGTGTGTGTGTGTGTGTGTGTGTGTGTGTGTGTGTGTGGTTGTCTTTGTCTTTTCCTGCAGAGTTTATGGGTTGAGAGAACAACACTCACTCTGGTACAGAGTCTACCTGGCATCTCGAGGTGGTTTGAGGTGGACAAAAGAGAGTTGGTAAGAAACTACAACCCCCAGACAACCCAACTGTATCAAGATTACCAACGGAAACACAACAGAAGTCAGGCACTAATGCTAACACTTATTCTGTAGCGAGCCGCATCGTTATATGAATTATGTACTGATGGAGTAATTTGGCAAAGGAATTTACAGAAAGCGTGAAACTTAAAGGAATTTCAGATGTATATCTTGAAGTCACATATATGCCATGATGGAGCATGGTAGAGGTTAGGTCCTCTTGCTTAAAGGGGCCCTCAGGAAGGCGCCTGACATTGGGGATCGAACACAGTACCTTTCGGCTCTGAGCTTTTTCGAGGACCCATAGCTACTATATAATCCTGCCTTGTTGCAACATTATTCTATTATTATGTAACTGATGTCCAAAGTGTTCTATATTTTCTATTAGCCATGAAGCACGTCTGGGCTTTTCATATTTTAAGGTGCAAAGCCCGTTGTTGACCAACTGACAGCAATTCACTGGATTCAAAAAAGAAATTCACGTCTATACGTGCAATATGGCTGCTCTTGCCAGAATTTCCCGTGGGTTAGACACCAACTCCGTTACTATCTTATACACAGTCGGTTTGCAGATTACTAACAATTCCGAACTCAAATCAGTTTTAAATGGGGCTCAACTTACTACATCTTCAGCTGACAATTGATACTCCATGTTAAAATATGATTCAGAGATAATACATTCTTGGAATGACATTAGCCGTATTAAGTTGATCCTTTTGGGATCAAGGCCCCAATTGAGTGTGTCGATTACACAAATCTAAAGACCCTGCTTAGATTTGTATGTTGAAAATATGTTTGGTCCTTTTATTTTACTTTGAAATCCAAAATGTGCAGCTCTTGCTGTCAGTCTTTGGGAGTTGGGGGGTGTTTATGCCGTGTGTGACGGTTGTTACTGATCGAGGGGAGGGGGGGGGGGATCCCTCAACGGCCTGCTAAATCCTCTCGTCTGCTCTGAATGTCAGATCCACTGCTCTCCCTTCAAATCTCTACGGAGTGGGAGGATTTGAATTGCTTGTTGTTATTGCAGTTTTAAGCACAGCTGCTGTCGCCTCGTCCTTTACCCCCCTGGTAAGCCTTGCACGTGTGCACTTTAGCATACCGCTGAAGCCCGCGGTGTACAATTATGGATTGTGTTCATTATTCAATGGTTGTTATGCCATATAAAATAGATCTAGGAAGTAGAACTGGAAATAAATAAATAAACTGTTAAGATCTGGATGTGTGCTAAATAAATAAAGACTCGCACAAGACACGGCCGTCCATCTGGGCATGTTTTGACTATTTAGTCCTTTAGGAGACTTGTTTTTACCCGAAGCCACTCACAGGGAAGTCGGAGATGAGCTGTTAAGGAGCAGGCGAGGCGTCATACTTACGAATGTTTATCACTACAGGCTGAGGACATTGGAAGTCGAGACACCTATCCTCTATGCAAGATAATGCATTTTTATGGCTATGTGCTTGTGTTTTATAGGCTGGCTGCTAACGTTTTTTAGGCTAGGTGCTAACGTTTTTTAGGCTAGGGGCTAGTGTTTTCTTTGGTTAGGTGCTAATTGTTTTTTGGGTAATTGCTCATCTTTTTCTGTCTAGCTGCTTATTTTATTTTTTTGTGGATAGTTGTGAGATGTGTTGTGTCTAGGTGGTAGCCATTTTGTAGCTAGGTGCTAGCATTGATTAAAAACACTGACCCCCGCCCCCCTCTCCTATTGTCCCATATTTTCTCTGTTTCAGGTTGAGGTGAGTCCGCTGGAGAATGCCATCGAGGTGATCGAGAACAAGAACCTCCAGCTGCGGACACTGATCAGCCAGTGTCAGAGCAGGCAGATGCAGAACATCAACCCCCTCACCATGTGCCTCAACGGGGTGGTCGACGCTGCAGTCAACGGGGGTCTCGCCCGCTACCAAGAGGTACGGATGGATGGAAGAAGGGAGGGATGTATGGACAAATGGATATATGGATGGATTACTGGAGGTATGGACGGAGATATGAATGAATGGAGGGATGGATGGATGAACTTAACGGCTGGAGAAAGGGATGGAGGTATGAGTGGATAGAAAAGAATGGAATAGCTGGCAAGGATGGATGGATTGATGGGTATAGGGATAGATGGCGGACTGGGTGGTTGGAGGAAAATGGAGGAGG
Source organism: Lota lota (assembly GCA_026745465.1). Lineage (NCBI taxonomy): Eukaryota > Metazoa > Chordata > Actinopteri > Gadiformes > Lotidae > Lota > Lota lota. The sequence continues at coordinate 101,752 of JACYXH010000677.1, read as the reverse complement.
GAGGAAGGGAGGGATCAATGATTGATGATTGATTGGTGCATAAACCAAGGGTTTGATGCATTCATGACTTGAACAGATGGATAGCATCAAGGATGGATGGCAGGACAGATGAATGAAGGTATGGGTGGCGAGGAAGGGAGAGATGGATCCAGAAATTAATTGGAAAGGTGGATTGATTGAAGAAGGGATGGACGGACGTAAGTATGGCGGGCAGGGAACGGAGAGAGGCTGGGGTGGAGGGACTGATGGATGGAAGGATGTTGTGGGACTAAGACGTATGACCTAAGCCATCCTAAGGTTACCAGGTGAGAGATTAATTAAACCGCCTGGTAACTTAATGTGTGTATAAGAAGAAAAGGGCGGTCTGATGGAAAAACAAACAGGCAGTGTGTCATCGATGGGGCAGGAAGTGCGGGGATGGAGGGAAGGAGGGAGGGAGGGGTGGGTGCTGATGGATGTGATAGGTGGAGGACTGGCACGGCGCCATGGATGGGATAGACGAAAGCGGACGGCGGTGGATGAATTAGCTGATTTAGATGACTAGATGACGGATGCCGCAGCGGTTGGAGTGAAGGGCATTACGGCCCTGATGGATGGATGCATGGTGCGGGGGAGAGGTAGGAAAGAAGGAAGGCTGATAGGGGAGCAGGAAATTAACAGGGACGCGCGGGGGATGGATATCAGATTGACGCGAGAGGGAAGCGGCGAGGTAATGCTAAGATGGAACTTACAGTAGCACTGCAGGACTCTGGGGCACAAGTCGAGGAATAACCGGCAGCAGACTCCTGAAACAGAACGGAGAGAAAAAAAAGAGGGAAAATTACCCAAACAGTAGAAAGGGGATGAAGAAACAAAACAGTACAAAGCACAATTGTGTTCTGTAAGAATCACATGCCGTGATTCGCAGAATGCTAATTGTCCCTTCTCTGAATCTGTGTTGCGCTAATTGTTGAGGAGCAGTTCAGAAGGGTTTTGTATGTTCTAAAATAGGACAGTGAAGAGACAAAACCGAAGAAAAGAAACGCTCCAACAAAAATAATCGACTCAATAAAATGGCACTTACCTTCAGCCGACTGCGTGTGGACCAAGCGACTCGCTCTCCATGTTGCATAGCAACCAAACTTTCCCACAGGCTGTCTCTGTCTGTGAGCGTGTGTGTGTGTGTGTGTGTGTGTGTGTGTGTGTGTGTGTGTGTGTGTGTGTGCAAGACAGTGTGTGCATGTGTGAATTTATATCTGTGTGTGTGTGTGTGTGTGTGTATTCTGTTGTGTGTCGAACATTACGCTTCTCTGGAGAAACAGCCTATTAAGCTTCGGGAAGAAAAAAACCAGAAACCGGTCCTCATCCTTACCCCTATTATTTAGTTTGAAAAATGACCATTAGACATCACACTCATGATTAGTCATATTATCTGTATGCATTGTATTAGGGGGTGACATAGTAGTTCTGATTTGGATAAATTCAACCGATAGGCCTTTTTTTGTTGCCGTGCCATTAGCGCTGTCGCAAATGCTAACTCAAAGGTATTAACTAGCATAAGGTTCAATCAAAACTCTGACTCTTCGGTTTCAGAACAGCTGATTTCAATCTCAAGGAACAAATTCACTCGATCTCGGATAGGTTGAACCTGAACAATGTGCGCTCAAGACAGGCTTTAAAAGCCATCATAACTGCTTGTATTGGTTGAAGCCTCATTGGTTGATTTCCACTGCGTCTTCATGGAAAGGCTAACCCTGCGAGACTAGTTGACGCCATCTAGGGTTAGCCTGCAACGTCTTTGTGATGTAGCACTTGAACCAGTTTGCTTATTTTATGGATTTTATGTAGTGATGTACCCATTGAGCAGCGCATGCAGAGCGTATCAGAGGTGATACTGTTAGATTTGTTTTTATGTTGGATTAAATCGGTGTTGGGTGTGTATTATCCATACAGTCTTGAGTATTATCCATTATAGCTCCTTTCCTTAGTGTGCAAGTGAGAGTGTGTTGGTCTGACTCATTTCAATAAATAGTAATCCCACTGATTCCTTCGCCTTTCTTAGGGATGTTAAATTTATTCCACATTCCTTCAGTCTAAACGTATAGAAATGGTCAGAAAACCATGTGGTTCCACTCTTAATTAGTTTAAACTAAACTCTGTAGTGTTCTGTGTTTACATGCCATTGCGTCGTATCTTAAAAGACCCCAACGCATTTCAGTTAGTTCAACAAATTAACAATAATATACTCTAATATAACGCTAACTAAATAAGAACCCTTATATAATCGGCTCACAATGATTTCATAATAAATAATTATATATGTAATATATTTTTCACTATAAAAAACATCTGTGATCAGCATCAGATTGGCTGATCACACATTAAAAAGATTGGTGATGGTGATCGGCCTAAAAAAACCTGATCGGTGCATCCCTAATTTGATGTAATTGCATGATTCTTGAAATGTTTGGGTTGTACGTTCATGGTTAAATGCACTTACTTTAAGTTGCTTTGGATAAAAGCTAAATACATGTAATGTAATGGACCCAACTGTGCCACCTCTCAGCTACGGTACCGCTATGTCCCGCTCTACTGTACCGCTGCAGCTCGGCTACGGGCTACTGTACCGCTATGTGACACGGCTCGGCTACGGTACCGCTATGTCCCGCTGCTTGGCTACTGTACCGCTATGTGACACGGCTCGGCTACGGTACCGCTATGTGACACGGCTCGGCTACGGTACCGCTATGTGACACGGCTCGGCTACGGTACCGCTATGTGACACGGCTCAGCTACGGTACCGCTATGTGACGCGGCTCGGCGACGGTACCGCTATGTGACGCGGCTCGGCGACGGTACCGCTATGTGACACGGCTCGGCTACGGTACCGCTATGTGACGCGGCTCGGCGACGGTACCGCTATGTGACACGGCTCGGCTACGGTACCGCTATGTGACACGGCTCAGCTACGGTACCGCTATGTGACGCGGCTCGGCGACGGTACCGCTATGTGACACGGCTCGGCTACGGTACCGCTATGTGGCGTGGCTCGGCGACGGTACCGCTATGTGGCGTGGCTCGGCGACGGTACCGCTATGTGGCGTGGCTCGGCGACGGTACCGCTATGTGGCGTGGCTCTGCGACGGTACCGCTATGTGGCGTGGCTCTGCGACGGTACCGCTATGTGGCGTGGCTCGGCGACGGTACCGCTATGTGGCGTGGCTCGGCGACGGTACCGCTATGTGGCGTGGCTCGGCTACGGTACCGCTATGTGACGTGGCTTGGCGATGGTACCGCTATGTGGCGTGGAAGTGTACAAGGAACAATCTGCGATCCGAAGTCTGACAAAGGGACATTGTTCAGAAGTGTCACATAAATCACTGCTTAAATAGCCTATTGTTGGCATGGTTAACACACTTTTATTTAGTGTGGATATAGAAATCGCCGATCACTTAAATTTAGACACATCACGTTAAGTTGATTGTTACGGTAAAAATACTAATAAGGAAGAATTTTTTTTGGAATACAATCATTTGGGATATAACCATATACAGTTGTTTGTTGCCGTTTGAAATAAGTTGGAATTGCAGCCGTGGGCATGGTTATCTCGGGGCTAACCTGCTATGTACCAAGTTTGCTCCAGGTTAGCGTCACAGCATGAGTCGCCATGGTAAATTTAAATTAAATACGTCTAAACTGCCAATCTGCTTGCTAGGCAAATCGCTCCAGTACACCCGTCAATAAAGAAATATGGATGCCCATGGAAACCCGCCAAACATAAATCTATTCATTAATTTGCAGATAACAGATTGACAACAGTGGCGTCTCAGCCCGCAACAAACCACACAAAAAAGAAATATATAAATGAAACTGCATTCATTAATATTCCGATTTACGAGCTTGGGTTTGAGTTTTGAAATCCTCGGGGGAAGGGGATCTTGTCTGATTTATCCCCCCCTTTGGTGCTTCATTCCTAATTGGACGTCCCATAATGATTTACAGATGAGGGTCGCCATGGTGATGTACTTATGCTTCTGCCCTCACCCCCTCTCCCCAGATGAGAAATCTCCATCATTCCACTCAGTTATTGATGCATCGTGCCCTAAAGGTTTTGTACATTTTATTTGGCATTTCTCTGTAAAATACTTCTGTCGTTCGATTGCCCGAAAAAAACAAAATAAAAGCCCCGCCTTTTCTGCGCAACATTACAACACGTAATGGGGTTGCCATTTTGTTTCTGCAAGTATTTGTCATTTCCTGTCACGAACGATTGGATGTCTTATTACGGCCGTCAATACCAACGTGTGCATCAGCAGAGGAGATAGGGAGAATCCTGATATAGAAAGGCCACCAGGCTACAGACAGTCACTTTGTCATTCACAGATTAGAGTCTGTGTGGAGGAAAGAGATGTGAGCATGTGTGTGTGTGTGTGTGTGTGTGTGTGTGTAAGTGTGTGTGTTTGTGTGTGTGTGCACATGTGTGTGAGTGTGTGTGGGTCGGGGATGTGAATGCGTGTGCAACTGTGTATGTGTGTTTGTGCACGCATTTTGGGCTGTGGGTATGTGTCTGTGCGTGTGCACGCACACAACACGTGCGACAGGAAGTGATGGCACGTGTCTATGCGGGTGGGCCCCCTGATTGTGTATGTTCTTTGAAGCAGTGGAGGTCCTCCCGTTTCTCTCTCTGTTCTCTCCCTCTGCCTCGCGACCGGATCTGTTTCTTTGGAGATTGGAGGTTGTCTTTGGTCCTTGAAAGCCACCCTGATATTTTCCTTGAGCTTTCCTTTATTTGTATTCCTTTGTCCTTTCTCGCAGAGGATTTCAAGGGAAGATTGCGGAATCGGTTTCTCGTTTTTTTTTTTGGCCGATTCGGTGCATCCTTCCCCACTTGTATCCTCAGATGTTTTTTTTATTCTGTGTTTTGAGAAATTGTTTTATTGTAATCGAGAGACGCATGTCAAGGATTGGGTTATGAATTGTAGCACTGTAAACAGCATGTGTTTGGTGGTAACAATACCATTTTCTTGTGAAGGAACCTTTATTTGGGCCAGAGAGACATCAGACAGTGTATTTGATATAGTGTTGATGTACTGGTGTCAGACACTATTCGCTTAAGGCTTCAGCTGCTTTCAGGCATTTGAAAAAAGAAGTATGTACTAATCAAAGAGGTAAATGTAGACCTGATGGGATAAGGCTAAAGTGGAAAACACTTCTGATTGGCTGGAAAATACGTATATACCTTCATTCAAAAAGTCGGAACAGCTTGATATTCATTTAAAAAGAGTAAATATTTGTGGGACAATGTAAAAAACCTATATATTATATCTGTAAACCCTTTCTCATTATGTCTAAGCAAAACAAATGCATCTCCTGAATCTCGTTTTGTGGATGTGCTGTGCGATTACGAAGACTAATCTCATTCTGTCTGAAACAAGGCCAACCGTTTTTGAATGTGCGCAGTGAGCGTTTATACACAATAACACACTCTATATATACAAACACAGACACACTAATGGCAAGGCACTAATTCACTTCGCTGGGCTCTAATATGAGTCCAGGACAAACCGCAGTGCAGAAAATCCTATTGCTCCACCACCTGGGTGTGTGTGTGTGTGTGTGTGTGTGTGTGTGTGTGTGTGTGTGTGTGTGTGTGTGTGTGTGTGTGTGTGTGTGTGTGTGTGTGTGTGGCAACAAGAGATTGATGTTGTGCATTTTCCCCTTCTTCTTTGTGCAGGCCTTCTTCGTAAAGGACTATGTGATGAACCACCCGGAGGACGGAGACAAGATCACCCGACTGCGGGAGCTGATGTTCGAACAGGTCAGTGACGTGGAGTCGGGTCCCTGTGGATCCCCAGCGGCCTCACGGGGCCCTTGTTCCATGCAGAACAATGGTGTAGAAGACCATGCGTGGTTGCAATGTTGCTTGTGTTTTTTGTTAGTTATGTACCTTTTAGTAATTTAGCGGACACATTTATCGAAATCAGCATTTGTACAAAAACAGATTTAGACCGATATCAACCGAAAGAAAAATAAGAACGTGAACCCCAACTATATCTGAAAAATCAGGCTTAACGTTTATAATCAAGATTTATTTTTCTTATTTGGATGATGCGTTTATTCAAAGAGACTTCCAGTGAATTCAGATACAGGTCTTTAAGGAGCAGGCAGGAGTTTGGACATGTTGCTAAAGGATTCCCACAGGTAAGGCTGTGGACACATTAGGGTTCGAAGACAGAACCTTTTCGTCTGGGAGTCAAACACCCTAACCACTACACTCCCCGGCTGCTTTTTTGATAGCCCCGAGAGTAGCCAGACTAGCCGTTTGTTTCCCCTCCATGTTGAAACTAGGTCGGATTTATTTTATTCTATGCTTGTTGGCATACTGGGTCCAATGTGTGATCTTTGCATTGCATCAAATCGTTTTTGCTTCCCATAATTGTTTATACATGTATTACTACTCTAAGATAATTTGTATATTTTTTATTAATAATCATTGACACATACAAAGCACTGCACAGTGCTAATGTTGACCTAGAATTATGCTACGTGATAAACTTGCAGATCACCCATTCAATGTTAACAGAGAGGATTTTTGCGTTGACTTGCAGGCACATATCCTGGAGTATGGTCTGGCCGTGCACGAGAAGTATGTTCCCCAAGACATGAGACCTCTCCATAAGAAGCTGGTGGACCAGTTCCACCTCATGAAGTCCAGTCTGGGCATACAGGTAAACCCACCACTCAATGTCTACGCGTAGATCCAAAATCTTTTATTTTTCCATCAGAATATTTAATACAGATCATTTTTGTAACGATTCACATTTCCATATAGAAATGTCGTAAAATATGAAATAATCCGACTTTCTGCCGACATCATCAAACACAAGAACATAAAAAATAACGACATCCGAAAAAACCAGTAGTAACATTTATTGGTGAGAACGAAGTAAAAACAGTAAACTAATAGTAAAAATAAATCATCAGACCTTATTTTTTTATTTATTTTTTATTTAATCATTTTTTGTGAAAGGGATGTGGGATGGTCAGGTGGGGGACTGGGGCTTGTGGGAGGGGGGGGGGGGGAAACTCTAATTGACTCGGGCACTTGAGGGTTTTGGGTGAAGCGACAAAAAACACACACACACACACACACACACACACACACTTTAGGGCCCTGAGCCTCCTTGCGCGTGGTGACTCCTCGTTACCACGCGCCAACTTCTAATCTGGCACGTTGCTCTCATCTGCATAATTATCACTGCCCCCCTCCCCCCCTCCTCCTAAACAAGTGACTAATCACTCGGTGCACTTCCCTCCCACTCTCACCCCCTCCAGGAGTTTCCGGCATATGTGCGCGCCAGTCCCGTGCACTTCACCAACGGAAGCCCGCGCACGTGCAGGAACTCTGTGCCCAACATCATCAGTCCAGAGGGATGCAGGGGGGGAGTCACCCGACGCAGGTGATCACACACACACACACACACACACACACACACACACTTCTCCTGTCCTCTTCTCCTCCCCCCACATGTTAATCGCTCTTCTCTCCGCTTCTGTTCGATCCTGTTCTCTTATGTTCTTCTTCACACATTTTTTCCATCTTCTCCTGCCTTCTCTTCTCTTGTCTTTATGTATCTTCTCTTCCTTTTGTTTCTCTCCTGTTCATGTCACATTCATCACTTCTGTTGTTATTTTCCTCTCTTTTCATCTCTTCTCTTAATCTATTCTGTCTTCTGTTCTCTTCCCTCCTTTTTCCTCCTTTTCTTATCCTCTCCTCTATTCCACCTACGGTTTTTTATTTATTAAGAAAGACACAATTGTCCATTCTCAATCTGGTCTGTCTGTTGGTCACCCTTTTTCTCTGTTGTCCTCTGATCCAAGCACATTTGCTGTCATTTCCAAAGCACTTTAATCTCACGACAACAGGTAAACATAGCAAAGAAAATGTGACATTTTTACACTAAAACTGCACATTTGCTTTTCCAGTGTAATCATTTGCTTATTCAGGTAATATATTTCGCTGTATCATCATCTACTTTTTAAGAGGAATACAGTTTGCAGGACAACCATTTGCTCATTCTGAGATTTGTAATAGTTTGGATATGAATTCATGAACATCTATATTCTTCTTACCGTCATACCACGTTGAAGGCCAATGAGATTCACTTCTATTTCCTCCTCCTATAACACTTCTGACCTTTCTATCATTCCTCTCCACCGTTGTTACTCCTTCTCTCCAGACGTAGGAGTTGCTGGCACCCACACAGAGATGTGTTTATGTCCGCCATGCATGTGTGTGTATGGGTGAGAGAGAGAGAGAGAGAGAGAGAGAGAGAGAGAGAGAGAGAGAGAGAGAGAGAGAGAGAGAGAGAGAGAGAGAGAGAGAGAGAGAGAGAGAGAGAGAGAGAGAGAGAGAGAGAGAGAGAGAGAGAGAGAGAGAGAGAGAGAGAGAGAGAGAGAGAGAGGCTGTGTTTTGATGTGTTCAGTGACCCTGCCATCCACTCTACCTGCAACATTTTTCCTCCACAGCTTCCTCCCTTGGCCACACACACACACTGTACACACACAAATTCACACTAAACATAGACAACAATGTCTCCACAGCTTCTCATGGAAAAGAGCACACACGCACACACACACACAAACTATAGACAACAATTCCTCCTCAGCGACTTGACATTTCTCTCTTCGGTTTTTGGATTCATACATTCATCTACTTGGCAGTTAAAGCTATTATAATTTCTTTTCTTATTAACTGTGTTTCTTTTCTGCAGCCAACACTACATAAGCTAATCTTGGCGTCGGCTAATGCGTAGCCAGTATGCTCCAAAAAATTTACTTGATCCAATGTTGTGATTGCTGCGTCTGCTTTTTCTCTGATGTTGAACACATATTCTCTCTCTCCTTCTCTCCCTCTCTCCCTCCCACCCTCCCTCCCTCCCTCTCTCCCTCCCATTATCTGTTTCTCTGACTGCCTGCCTGTCTGTTTTCATCTTGCTCACTATTTATCCACGGTGAGTAAAAAAAGAAATCTTTGAGCTAATGACAGACCTTCTGCTGTAGTTTCTCCAATTATGCCCAAGTTTTCAAATAATTCCTTTTCCCTTATCTGACATGTACTCTCTCTCTTTGTGTTTGTGTCTTGTCAGCCTCTCTCTCTCTCTCTCGCTCTCTCTCTCTCTCTCTCTCTCTCTCTCTCTCTCTCTCTCTCTCTCTCTCTCTCTCTCTCTCTCTCGCTCTCCCCCTCTCCCTCCCTCCCTGTGTGGCTGCACCCCACTCCTGCAGTCCCCTCAGCTACCCGGCAGCGAACCGCTACTCGTCATCGTCGCTGTCGTCCCAGGCCTCCAACGAAGTCAGCAACATCACAGGCCAGTCGGAGAGCTCAGACGAAGTCTTCAACATGCAGGTGCGCGCGCACACACACACACACACACACACACACACACGTTTACACGTCTATCACTCTCTCCCTCGTGCTATCTGGTCCTATGTCTCTATCTCTGTCTCTCTCTTATCTGTGTCTATCTCTTTATTCTCCCACTATATATTCCTTCTATCTCTCTCTCTGCATATCTCTCGCTGTCTTGCCGTCTATCCATCCATGTCTCTCTCCTTCTCCCTCCCTGTCAATCGCACTACACTAGGGATTAACACTAAACACTAAAAGCATGTACATAGATATTTCTCTATACAAACACACACTTCTCTTTCTCTCCTTCCCTCCTCCTCCTGCACCCTGCAATTCATTGCTAAGTAGAACGATATTTACTCTATGTTAGCAACTTGTTCATTTGCAAAAGTAAGTAGATGAGGTTAATAAAAATTACACACATAAAAATGCTTGTAATAATAATTATAGTAATAACAATGCTAATGATGCTAATTCAATATAATATTTATATATAATATAGTATTTAAACTAATTAAACATTATAACCCCATGTATATGCCACTTTTCAAACAATGGGTGATTTAAAAACAAGCTTTATATAAAAATACTCAGCAATCTTTTGATAAACACTTTTTGGCAGCCGGAAAGCTGTTTACAAAGTGGCAAAAGTCCCATGCCGGTGCGAAATAAAACCGCAGAACAAACAAGCCATATAGAAGAATCCTGTAATTATCCTCTTTATAATTTGACCGTGATTTGGCGGAAGATGCCCTCTTTCTCCTCTGAAAACAGGGGATTGTGTGTGGGTGGGTGGGTGTATGTGTGTGTGGGGGGGGAGGGGCGAGTGTTGTTGAGGCAGGCGATGCATCAACCAATGCGACGATGCGTCGCGGCCTCCCTGACAAGCTACATGCATTTACATGTCCCCGCCCCCCCTCCACACCACCACCACCCCAACTGAATCCCCTCAGCTACTTAGGGAAACAATAACATTGACACTCTTTACATCAGACGAGACCGTTTAGACCTGGGGGGGGATTTGTTTGTCTTGTTGAGGTACAATAAGGGTTGGCTTGGTGGCCCACCCTGTAAGTCTGTCTTCACGCTACTTCAGCGTAAACGCCTCGTAGCGACCCCGGTTCGATTCCCGCCTATGATATGATTTAATACATGCCATTCCCTCTTTCTCAACCCGCTGTCCTGTCCATCTTTACTGTCCCGGTCATCAAGGCAAAACAACGAAACATAATGCACAGAAGATCATATTTTTCCGAAAAACAGTGTTTATCAGGAATGGCCCCCATTTGCAGCCAAACTGTTGTTGCTGAGGATTTAGTTGTTGTTCTCGTGGTTACAGCCCAGCCCCTCTACCTCAAGCCTCAGCTCCAACCACTCTGCCTCGCCTAACGTGACGAGCTCCGCCCCCTCCAGTGCCCGAGGTAAGACCCCGCTGCGACGCACGCTGGTACGGTCGCCGTTATGGACGCCAAACACACCCGTAACCGACCCGAGTCTCCTTTTTTATGAAACGTTTTCTGGTTCAGTTGTCTAGGTCAAATACAGAGACTCAAAGACACACCCATGCCCGCACATGCCCCACAAATTTGCAAGAACACACAGACACACGCACACACACACACACACACACGCACGCGCACACACACACACTGAGGATGCCAAGGTCACGTCCGCTAAATGTTCCCTTCATGGCCGTTTCCCAACAAGCATCCTCGATTAAATTACCAAATGAAAAAACAAAACGAAAAAAAGAAAATTATCCCCCGCTTAAGCCCCCATCCCCTCCACCCCTCCCCCCAGCACCACCCACTGCCAGCCCCGAGCACCGCCGTGTCCCTTGACCTAGTTGCGTCCGCAGAAAACGGGATCCCGTGACCGATCCATCGAGAGAAGTGAAGAAGCGGTGATGACAGTTTGAAAATACTTTACCGTCGGTCGGTGTGGTTGCACCTCCGTTTTAGGAACGGTTTGGATGTCTTGCAGCCGGGCGGGAGGGAACATGATAGTGGTGTGGAGGGGAGGGGGGGGGGGGGGGGGGAGGGGGGGGGGGGGGGGGGAGGGGGGGTGGAAATGATGTGAGAGTGAGCGAGAGGAAGAAGACGATGGAAGGACTGGAAAGGGGGGTCTTTAAGGGGAATTTTGAAAAACGAGATGAATACAAAATGAACTGTGATGGAAAATGGAAAGGCCTGAGTGGACCCAGATAAATGCTGCTTTTAAAAGGGGCACTGCCAGGGAAAGGAATGAGTGGAAGTCTGAGATGAGAGAGAGAGAGAGAGAGAGAGAGAGAGAGAGAGAGAGAGAGAGAGAGAGAGAGAGAGAGAGAGAGAGAGAGAGAGAGAGAGAGAGAGAGAGAATTACAGTGCTGTGAAGTATACCTCCTCGCCGTTTAAGACAATCTATTGTCCAGTCTAGCACTGGCCAGGATTGCCTCCCTCATCCCCAAAAGTGTGACTATATCAAATGCCCTTCTCTCTCTCTCTCTCTCTCTCTCTCTCTCTCTCTCTCTCTCTCTCTCTCTCTCTCACTCTCACTCTCACTCTCTGTGTGTCACTGTCACTGTGTCACTGTCACTCTTGCTCTCCCTCAATCTCATGCTTTCTCCCCCTCTCACTTCATTTCCCTCCCTTTCTCTCCTCCTCTCTATCTCTGCCTCTCTTTTCCCCCTATCACCACTCTTGGATAGGGCGCTTTGCTTCCACCTGATCTACTATCATAAAAAAGTAAGAATATATGGAGACGTTTATGGAAGCATATACACTCCCCCTCCCCTCTGGGCACGGCACTTGGTAGCAGGTGCTGGCCTTATAAAGATGGCCCCGGTCCACCCCCATAAAGACTTTGCTGAATTATGGCCGATGCAGTTTCTTATCTGAGCGGGGGGGGGAGGGGGGTTATCTGCTGGGCTAGCATGATAGAGCTCCCGGCGTTAGCGGTCAGTGACTAACAGTGCAGAATGTATAAGAGCTGTGGCGGCGACCGGGTAAAGCGTTCAATCAGTTTCTGCGTGGAAATGGAATGACGGTTTTGGAGGGATGCTGCATTCACAACAGGGGCCCGGGAAGAGGGGGGGGGGGGGGGGTGGAAGGCGAAGGGGAAAAGTGAGAAAGAGAGTAGCTCGGAGCAAGAAAAGCAGAGTGAGAGAAAACAAAACAGACCGTCTGTGTGTGGTTTTTTTGATGCCTCCCGTGACCCTGGCCATCCGTCTACCTGCAGCGATCTGTCCGGCCGACTGCAGAGGGAATACGCACCGGGCCTTTCTTTTGCTCTGGTTGAAGCGCATGCGTCAGTGCCTCCATCGTGCGCGCTCGCAACATACGCTCACTCCGATCCCTTATGGGGGCCTTATGAGCTCCGGTCGGGTGTGTGTGCGGAAGTGCACGAGCGTTCACACAGTGTTTGTCCAGAGCCGCAGAAGAGGTGGAGCAGGAATGGGAGGAGGTGTTCGGGGGGGGGGGGGGGGTGGAAGAGCTATGGGTGGCGACTGGGGAATGGTTCATCTATCATGTTCTGGAGACAGTGAGGCAGAGAGGGATGGGGGTGTCGCTTGAGGGAGAGAGAGTGAGAGAGACACAGAGAGAGAAAGAGAGGGAGAGGGACACAGAGGGATTGGTGTTTTCTGATTGCCAGTGTTAGCAGGTAATAGTGTCACACCTAGCCGCACTTTGGTCTCCAGTTAGAGTTTGTGTTTGTTTGTTTTTTTGTTATTGCCTCTGTGTGTGTGTGTGTGTGTGTGTGGAATTCTGTTTTGTGTGTGAATACTTTGCCATGCAGGCGCATCTATGTAGCCAATTGTCTTTTCTGTGTGATTGTGTGTATGTGTGATAGTGTGTGTGTGCGTGTGTTTGTCTGTGTGATTGCATGTGTTTGTGTGTGTGTTTGATCGTGTGTGTATATGATCACGTGTGTGTGTGTGTGTGTGTGTCCTTTATGAGTGTGTGCTTATCTAACCGTTCTGGGGCCCCTGTTGGCTCTGGACCCCCAGGTTCCCCCCAGATGACAGACAAACACAAGCACTGCAGGGACAACACGTGTCTCTCTCCACGGGACAGACCTGTCAGCGCTGTCTTCCCCAACCCCCTAGACCCCGCACAGGTACACACACGTACACACACACACATGCATGCATGCATGCACATGCGCATTTACACACTTATGCATACACACACACGGGCACACAAACAGACACGCTCATACACACGCATGCACGCGCACACACACACACACACACACACACTCACTCACTCACTCACTCACTCACTCACTCACTCACTCACTCACTCACACACACCAGTGCTGAGCTGAATATTCAGATTTTTTGTTTCTTAAATAGGTATTCAGATCTCAATTCAGTATTCTTGTGTGATCTCTCTTGCTGCCTATAATGCTTAAAAGGAAAAGTGATCAGTTGATAAAAACACAATTCTGCACCAGTGGTCACACACAGGTACACATACAAAGACACACACGTCATCACAAAGATATACACACACACAGAGAGACACACACGCACACACACTAATAAGCATTCTATGACAGCAAAGCCACACCACTATACTTATAAACACTACTTATTTCCTGCGTGTGTTACTACTATATACTTTAACTGTCACATCACAACACATCATGTCATGTAACTATTCATGCTGCTCTCTATGCCTTGGTCTCCCTTGACAAAAGAGAATATCAATTGCATTGGGACTAACATGTCTAATGAAACATTATATTGTTTTGTGTGTTTCGCTGCACTTTAAACGACACATATTTCTGCACACAGAGAGCCTCTTCCCACCAGATAGGGGACACCACTCTTCCCAGGAGTGACCCCAACCTTTCAGCCCCCGATAAAGGTAAGAACATCCTTGTCTCCTCACACCTCTTCCTAGCTCCACAGTGGGCCTACAGTATGTGTCTCTCCAGATATAGACTTAGCCCTCAGCCGCACGTTAAACGTAGAACACAGAATCTGTTCTAGGCAAGGCCGGACGGTGTCATATAGCGGTTTGGGTGTTGGACTCACAGGCGAAAGGTACCGGGGGCTCGATCACCATGTGTCTGACTCTGCAGCCTAACCTGTGGAACACCTTGAGCAACACGCCCTCACCCCTCCCTACCTGAATGGCATGTATCTGAAATCACTGAAAGGCGCTTTGGATTAAAGCATCTCCTAAAGGACTACACGGTAAATAACGGAGGGATGCGGACATCCATCGCTCTAGACGATAGCTCGAAAAAACTGAATTGCTTAGGCGATATTTGCAGGTGTTACAATGTAACAAAACAAGCTAACCCCGCCACCTCCATGAATAATTACTCCCAACTCTGAATAATTACTGCAGAGAAAGAAAACTCGATACGATACAGCACTGGGACGAGTGGGAAGTAGCCGCGGGTAAAATCGGCATGGGAAAGAGGATCGTCCTGTAAGCGGTCCGCGCGGTGCTCCAAAGCCTTACGCGCGGTGCTCCAAAGCATTACTCACTGCTCCTACGCCCCAGGTCTCCAGGGCTCTCTGCGTGCACTCCTATGTGGACTCACCGGACCGGCAGCTGCACACGTGCACAGAAATTACGGGGTGGAAGGGGATGGAGGGAAGAGGAGAGCGGGAGGGAAGAGGAGAGGGGGAGAGAGGAGGAGAGGAAAAGGAGAGGGGAGGGAGGAGGTGAGGAGGAAGAGAGGGGGAAGGAGGGGGTGAGGGGAAGGGAGGAGGAGAGGGGGAGGAAGGAGGAGAGGGGGAAGGAGGGGGTGAGGGGGAGGGAGGAGGAGAGGGGGCTACAGGTAGAATGCAGTTGCTGTAAGGGAACGTAATTCCTCCCATGTGCGTGCCTACGTGCACACACATGCATGCACTCATTTATTTGTTTTATTTTACCTTTATTTATCCAGGAAGGTACACTGAGATACAAAATCTGTTTTTCAAGAATGTCCTGGCCAAGATATCGGCAGCAGCAGGCCATTCCATACAAGAAACAACATAAAAACAAACACAAAAGAGTATCTCATCATCATAAAAACGGCACAGAGCAAATGAGGGACCATATGTGGCATATAAGGATAAGGGCCGGTGTAGTGTAGTGGTTAGGGTCATTTCACACCCAGAAAGGTACCAGGTCAATCCCCAATGTCCACAGCACAAACTGTAGGCATCTGAGCAGTCGCCAGACCCCCTTACCCCTGTCTGCTCTGTAATGCCTCGAATCTGAATTCACTCTAAAGTCGCTTCGGTTAAAAATGTGAAAGTGAAAGCTGAAAGACTACATGGTAAATAGTAAAAGGTAATAAACGCAGTGCCATAGATGCCTGGGTTTTGTCCCTTGTTGTCCCTTTATCTTTTAATTCATCTGGCTGTCCTTTGATCGCTCCGATCGTTCATTGCGCACGCACGCACACGTCCACACGCATGAACCCGTCGTTGTATTACCAGGCAGGGTAGTAAAACCAGCAGGCTGAATTTCCTGCTGTCCTGACGGATGGCTGTGACATTTATAGGTACGGATAGCCTCTCTCTCTATCTCTCTTCCTTCCAGTTGTGGTTCTGTCTGACGAGCTGCATCTATTAACGTGTACACTAAAAATAGAATATGTATACAGGTATAACAGGGGGCATGGTAAAAAAAAACGGACTTTTAAGAGGAAAAATATGAGGGGAAACATGTTTGTCGTCTCTAAATGTCATCCTCAGCACGCCTGAGGAGTTTAGCCACTTCTTGAGGTAGAAAATCAGACTTTTCCAACACATTAAGGAAGGGGAGGAGGAGGAGGTGGTTGTGTTCCCAGGTTTGAGAGCACCTCTTCCAGCATATCTCACGGGATTTGATTATAGAAGTGGATGTTTACGAGACACCTCCGTAAAGTAAATGCTGTTGGGGGTGTTTTTATTTGTATATATATTTTTCATTTTTTTCTCGTGTGTCTTTTTATTTTCTCTGTAATTCACGCCGACACACATGCTTGTGTGCGGCATTATCGTAACGCCTTAACAGATCACCTGTCTTGGCTCTCTCTCCCTCCCATCTCTCTATCAGACTTTACTCTACCTTTACTTTACCCTTAGCTTATACAGTAAATAGAAAGAAAAAAAAGACCTGAGATTCCAGCCCCTTTTATCTCTGTCTCTTTACATTTCATACAAACTGCCAAGGAAGAAGAAACGGTGATATATTCTTCACAACAAGCCTGCTTAAGCTAAGTTTAAAAGCGCAGCAGTTTTTTTTTTCACTCCCCTCTGTTAACTTCTAATTGTTGGCTCCAGGGTCCCGCAAACATAAAAATAGATAAACAAAAACAAATAGGTTATCATCGCATCGCAGCCCAACAGCCTGCGTTTTATATAGCTTTTTTTATGTATATACCGCCACTGCTGCAACCCAAAAAGCTTCAGCATAAATGCACCTTACTCAACCGTTTACACACATAGGCCTATTCCTACCAATGGCAACGTTGAAATCACAAATTTGTTTAGTGAGAGGGGGCTAGGTGCCTTGCTCATGAACCATTTAATCTAAAACACGTACTGTTAGGCAGACAATATAATTAAAAGTACCTTACAGTGATTTCAGATACAGGTCATTAAGAAGAAGCAGTATCTGTCTCGAGGATGCCTACAGGTAGACTGGGGGATCGAACCGCGTTTTTTTTGACGGGGAGTCGAACACCCTAGCCTACTTTACACTATCCTGTCCCAGCGTTAGGCCAGGAAAGGTCATGAGATCGATCTGGCGACCTTCTATTCCAAATCAGAAGATACATTTGTGTAAATGTCACATAGAATGCAATGTATAAAACATGGCAGCACTAAAGCAGAAGGCACTGGTCTGGGAAATGTTGAGAGCCGGACTAAAGTGAAACCGCAACCCCTAATGGGATCAAATGTTGACGTTGGTATGTAAATATATAACCTATAGATTTCCCTGCACCATGTTAATGTTTCCCTGCAGCTGTAACAATTAGATTTTATCACCTCTTTTTCTTTTTCTCCGCAGCCCAAATTGATTTAGAGCGGGTAGGTTGAGCTGTGGGTGGTTGGCTTTTATTCCTGAGACACTTAGCACTTCAAATAAGTTTGAACAAAAGTGATGGCTGCAGTAAAACTTTACATAGTGCAGATTTATAACATATTAAATACATCTTGTCATTCACATACATCATCATGTCATTTTAATATTCCTCGAACTACGATACGTCTTTGTATTCCACTGTGTGTGTGTGTGTGTGCGTGCGTTGGTTTGCCATTCATGTCTTGTGTAACCATAATGTTAATCTGTGATGTCTAGATAAAGTCAAAGAGGGCATGCATCATTTCCAATGCCCCCCCGTCCCTCCTAGACAATTACTGACAGGTAAACCGACCAATCAAAATGTAATCTTACCACTACTGTGGTAAACTAACATTACGCCGACTTCTGACTTTTAACAGCTAGCTTGCGCTCTCTCTCTCTCTCTCTCTCTCTCTCTCTCTCTCTCTCTCTCTCTCTCTCTCTCTCTCTCTCTCTCTCTCTCTCTACGATTATCTTGTTGTTTTGCTCATTCCATGGATTTTCCCTCCTTAACATCTATGTTCTGCGTAGCATTCCTGTGAATGCCCTTAACTAACCAACATTTCCAGTCCAATTTAGGATAGCAAAACAACAAGAAACAAATAAAGAAAATAATTTGCGATCCGCTGTTTTTTTTAGGAAAAGGCCAAAGTCAATTCAATTGAAATTCAGTCAATTCCTATTTCTCCTGTCCTCAATATATGCATGGCACATTTCAACAAGATCTTGTTATTCTCTCTCTCTCTCTCTCTCTCTCTCTCTCTCTCTCTCTCTCTCTCTCTCTCTCTCTCTCTCTCTCTCTCTCTCTCTCTCTCTCTCTCTCTCTCTCTCTCTCTCTCTCTCTCTCTCTCTTTCTCTCTCTCTCTCAAAACACAGACCCCTAGCTGTATATACTATTCATTTTTTACCGATGCTACACAGTTGACTAATTTCCCCTGCTATTTGCCATGCCTCGCCCAGCATAACAATAATAGCAAGATGCAGTGGGCTGAGGCCGCTGTCTGTGTTTGGCCCCTTAGTAGTTCACACGGAGCTGGAGCCAGCTGTGTGTGAGGCGAGCACGTTGGGCAGCTTAAAGGACTTGTTACAGCACATGGGCTGTGACTTGACTCATGAACGCTTGAAGCATACTGGCCTTCTCACCTTTCTGTGTTCCATATGTGTTTGTTGTGCAGGGGTGTGTGTGTGTGTATTTGAGAGGGGATATGTGTGTTGTATATTATGTGTATGTGTGTGTGTGTGTGTGCTCATTTGTGACTATTGACTCATGTTGTAGGTTCATCCTGCTGCTAAAAACGTTTTTCTTTCTCAGAATGTCTTTTTTTAAATCCTCTTTGCTCTCCCTGTCCTCCCTCCCTGTCCTCCCCCTCCTGCCTCCCTCCCTTGTCCTTCCTGTCCCTCCTTCTCTCCCTCCTCTGTCATCCCTCCATCCCTCCCTTTCTCCCCTCTCTGTCACACCTCCCCCCTCCTTCCCCCCCCTCCTTCCCTCCCTCCCTCCCTCCCTCCCTCCCTCCCTCCCTCCCTCCCTCCCTCCCTCCCTTCTCTGTCACACCTCCCCCCTTCCCTCCCTGGCTGTCACCAGGCTCCTTGGTGAAGAACATGAGGTCACAGTCTCCCGTCCTCACGTCCAGATCCCCGCAGAAGGTGGGTGCTCTCCCCATCAATCAACCTGTCTGTCTCTCTATCTGTCTGCGTGTCTGTCTGTTCAGCGGCACACCGGTGGCATGTTTAGAGAGGACCTGTCTTAAAGTGTCAGAGGAAGGTGGTGGTGCTTTTTCTGTTCCTTTATATTTCCTTTTTTTTTGGTCCTCAATTTATATTTCATGTATTGTTTTCTGTTTGGTTACTTTCACTTATTTTTCGTTCATCCTTCTGTCATGTCTTACTTTCAATTTTTTCTTTCTTTGTTTCTTTCATTTCTTCTTTAAATTGTTTGTTTGTTTGTTTCTTTTTCTTTTGTTCATTTTTCAGTTTCAGTTCACCCTTCTGTCCTCCCCTTCTCTGTCTCCAAAGTTCAGACAGGTGGAATGAACAAAGTGGGCGGAGTTTCAGCTGCGTATCTGGAACGAGTCATGTTTAAAAGCCCAATGAGCCGCGGAGCTTCTGTCCGTACCGCATGTTATCGTTTCAAAAACGTTTCTTTTTGACAACCACCGTGGGCACGAGTGCTTTCTCTGGCATTTATCTGGAAATAAATAAAGAAAAATAGGACGAAAGAAAGAAGGAACAAACGCTAGAAAGAGGGATAAAGAAGGAGAGTGAAGGGGATAGATGGACAAAGAAATAAAGAAAGACGAAAGACTTGCTAACATGAACAGGGGACTGATGGTTGGCCTACCGCTGTCAATCAAACGCGCATGTGTGTGCTTGTGCGTGTTCGCGCACAGGTGTGTGTGTGTGTGTGTGCGAGCGAGACAGAGAGCACATGCTTTTGGCCAATAGTAGACGCCTGAAGCGACACTGCACCATCCATCACAGAATAGCCAGGGACAACTCCTCTATAAACCTCACACAGGGCTCCATCACCTGACACACTCACAGACACACACACACACACACACACACACACACACACACACGTAAGGAACCGAGAGGGCCTTCAGAGGAGCTACAATCTCTGCGAAGATAAAACGCCTGCTGAAGACATTTAGTAGCAGTTGAGTTCTCTCTGACAGGCGGGGTTAAAGGGTTGGAATCGGTTGGGCAGCGTCGTGTCATAAACCGTGCGCTTTGACATTCGGCTTTTGTGCCCCAGCGAGTTTATGAATTCATACTTGGAGGGTGGTAACAACTGAATATGGAAAAGTGTTTGAAAACATTTACTCGGAACTTGGTTTACGTTCAAGTTGAGCGCATGTTTGCTTCCAAACTTTGATTTGATGTGTGTGTGTGTGTGTGTGTGTGTGTGTGTGTGTGTGTGTGACACTGTGAAATACTCGAATCACTAACACAATTGTGCGCGTATCTCCTGGGTTGTACGCAATACCCCTAAAGAGATTGATTGTGCTCTTAACCGAAAGTCCAATTAGAGAATGAGTAAATATAATCGCAGTATAGCATTATTGCTCAGAGGATGAAAAAACAACAACAAACAAAACAAAGGGAACAATTTGATGACTAATCGAATCTTTCAAGCAGAGGAAGTGTAGCTTATTGTTATTTCTCAACAACAACAGCAAACTGTCGAGATAGGGGGGGGGGGGGGGGGAAACCCTAGCCTCATTCGATATGTAGGCCCACCAGGCTGTCTCAAATCCTTCTATTATTTGTTACCGTTTTTTCCTTTCCAGTTAACCACTGAGTCAGCACCCGGGCCTGTTCGCCGTGACTTAGCTAAACGGTCGCCAACGGCGATGAACACAACGGGGCTAGTGCCGCCTTTTACCCCAAAAAATGTTTGACTTCTCACAGATGTGAAAGTTGTTGAAACCTTGTCGAACATTGAGTTGACAATGAGGAGAGGGGTGAGGGGGGGGGGGGGGGGGGGGGGGGGGTTGGTAATTAGGGACGCTAGGAAGGAATACAACAGTGAAAAATGCTCAATCTGCTGTCGCTGCTGTCGAGTGGATGCTAATGAATGGAACTCAGATCAGATATGGCTGTTGTTCAGGAGGGGGTGTGTTTGTGTGTGTGTGTGTGTGTGTGTGTGTGTGTGTGTGTGTGTGTGTGTGTGTGTGTGTGTGTGTGTGTGTGTGTGTGTGTGTGTGTGTGTGTGTGTGTGTGTGTGTGTGTTTGTTTGTGTTTACTGAATCAGTCTTTCAGGTATTGCTTGTTCTGCTTCCACTTGTTTATGAATAATTCCCCTCTTGATTTACCAAGAGGGGAAGTATGCCACATAAAGTACTGAACTAATACTATACTATACTACGTAGTACTGTAATGTTCTGTACTGTATATACTATTTACTGACTATAGTTAAAGACACTACTTCACTACACAATGCAACACAAAACTATGCTACACTACACTATCGATGCTATACTATACTACATTACACTATACCATACTGCACTAAATCAATTATACTATATTTCATAGGACTGTAATGTTCTGTACTGTACTATATACTGGTCTAGCCTAGGACATTTTTTATTTTTGGGTCGTGACTTAATGACTAATGACACGTGTCATTAGTCATTAAGTCACAATCCAAAAATAAAAACTGTATTTACCAATACTGAAGTAATCAATAATAAATCAATAATGTACTGTTAAAGACATTGAGCGAACAAAAAGCTGCAACAATTAGGGCTAAGCTCAATGAAATAGAAAGTCATTGAAGCATGAATTAACATTGAAGCATGAGCTATTTCATGGGCTTCTTTCCAAAGATTAAGGTTCGGCGTATGCTCTGCGACCCACTCCACATGCCCTAACCCACTAGCTGACAATCCCTGCATTATACTTTACCAAAAACACTACCGCACTCCACGATACCACACGGTGCTACACTACAGTACACTACAGTACGGTCCCCATGCAATACTACATTCTACTAACCAATACTAGAAACCCTGTCGCCTACATTTCAAAGCGTTTTTCCTGTGTGACACTGTGTCTCTCGTCGCCTGCAGAACACGCTGCCCCCCTTCACCCCCTCCCCCACCGAGTGTCCGTCGGCGGGGCTGGTCTCCGCCTCGCCCGTCCTCTCGGGGAGCTACAGCAGCGGCATCTCCTCGCTGAGTCGCTGCAGCGTGTCCGACGCCTCGGCCACCGAGTACGGCGCCGCCGCCGCCACCGCCGCCACCGACCACGGCCCCTCCTGCTCCGCCTTGGCCCCGCCCGCCGGCGTCCCCAACTCGGCCTCCGAGGAGCCGGTGCGGCGGGAGAACAAGACGCCGCCGCCGTACAGCGTGTACGAGCGCAACAACCCGTGCCGCCGGCCCGTGCCGCTGCCCCACAGTCTGTCGGTGCCGCCGGCCGCGTCGTCGTCGTCCTCATCGTCGCAGGCGGACGCCCCGGCGCTGCCGCCCAAGCCCCACCAGCTGCGCACCAGCAGCGTGAAGCTGGACTCCTCCGCCTCCCTGTCCTCCGACCCCCGGGTGACCAGACCCAGGCCGCTGCCCCGCAAGGTGTCCCAGCTATAGGTGATGATTCCTGGGTTGAAAACGGTGGTGGTGGTGGTGGTAAAGGTGGTGGTGGTTGTGTGGTGGTAATGGTGGGAAGAAAGGTGAAGACACAAAATGAAAATGAGAAGAAAACACACAAGAAAAACACTGGCGCGTTTTGCACTTTTGTACCTGGGCACCCTGTTTTTTTTGTTTTTTATTTCAACTTTTTGCTGAACAGTCCTGACCCTTAATAGACCAATTCAAAAAGATGCACAGATTAACCGGCAGGGGAAAACTGGAGAGAGACAGCCAGAGAGAGAGCAGAGTGGAGGGTGTTGAACTGTGGCACTTTCCGTCTTTTTCTGTCTGTACAAGACAAGGGCATCGCATACACGTTGTCATTCCATACTTTTAGATTTAGCGCTCTTTGTAGGCACCGAGGTAAACCATGCCCATATCTTCACCGGGGACATTCAACAAAACCTTTTTTGATAGATGTAATTATCCGAATATATGTATATTGGTATACATAACAAGTGTTTTTTGCCTTAAGTATCGGAAACAAAGTATTTTATCCGTGTCTTGCACGTTTTTAAGTACTCTGTACTTTTGTATACTGTATTGGCTACACAAGGTGCTAGGTGTGTACGCATTTCAGCTTAGAGTAGAGGAAACGGGTCTGTTTTACTGTAGTTGTGTACACATAGGCGAGTAAAACGCACATTTCAAGGAAATGCATTCGCTAATGTGTTTAGGTTAAAGAGGATGATGGAATTACCTCACCCCCTCCCTCCAAATTGATATTGATGATATTGTTTGTAATTTGCTCCCACAAATACATTTATCTAAGATGGCGGCAGACCAACGTTATAATGATAAACTACAAAATGAATGCCTTAATATGGCAGATTAGGTCACCCTAAGAACACGCAGCTGTGTACATTTTAATTGCACAGAAAGACAACATAACATTGTGGTTTGACTGCCTCCAAATGTACAAACTAATGAAGCTGAGTAGAAAGAATTGTAAAGTAGGAACGCAGTAAATACATTTGAATAGGAAATAATACATGAACAATAGTACAAGATGTACAATTCACGTGTGCATTTTGTACAGTTACAATATGTACATTTACAATATGTACAATGTACATGTACAATGTGTACAGTTACCTGACTGCACCCCAGTTACTTGACTGATAATGTATTCACTATAAAACACATTTATTGAAACTCAATTTAACTTGCAGTGCAGTTGAAAGAGCCTTTTATTTTATCAAATCCAGCCCCAAAGTGCTTGCCATTTATTTTGATTGGCGAACGCTGCTGTTGATGATAAATGCACTTCGTAAATTAGCGCGTCCGATATTATTTGTTAATTTGGACGTCGATTTGTCACGACTGTAACAGAGAATGCACACTGTCCCTCCTGCATGAGTTGTAGATTTACACAATGAGAGATCTGTAGAGGGTTTACCAAGTATGGTGCCAAAATATATCGTTCAGTATGCTGTTAAAAACAATGAAACTAACGGAAATCGAGGAAGAGGTAGGCCTAACGAGCAAATCCTTAAAATTGATTTCATTTTGCGTGACAGAATTCACAGAATAGAAAAATAACAAAGTTTTTTGGTGAAGATGACTGAACAACAATATTAAGTCAAGTTTTCTAATCAGAGACGACTTTAGACAAGCACAATTTAATTTTTTTATTAATTGTTAGTTCATTTCTACTAATAGAGTCACTGAGGGGATTTTGACACGGCAGTACTTATGAGAGAAAAATTATTTAATCTCAAACTGCCATTTGCTGTCCAAAATGGCTAATGGAAACCAGGATTTTAGAGGCGGCAATCTTTGTCAAATCAACCATTGTATAGCAGAATATTTGTACAGATTATTTCAAATGTTTCTGTTTATTTTCAAGATAGATGTCGATCAACTGCGGTGGAAATGGTCACCCAGTTGGATCACCTAAGGGTGATGTGAAAGTAAATTATGTTTTGAGGGGAGGTACTGACACTTTTTTTTTAACTCTGGTATTGCTTGTATGTTCCATTTGTTTATGAATAATTCCCCCTTCTTGATTTCTTGTGAATTTTTGTTATTAAATATTCACATTAATCAGTACATGAGAAATTGTAAATTATACGATGAGATTGTTGTAAGTATGCCAAATATAGTACTTTTGTGTATTACCATTACTGTAAATAATGTGTTTTTAACAAAAATGTAGCTATAACAATTTACAGCTTTGAATGTTGGAAAAGCAAATTATTATTATTATCATTATTATTATTATTATAAATGTTTCAAATTTTTGTGAGCGTAGAAAAAAATTGACGGTCATGCATTCCGACACCTAATCCATTTACCAGTTCAATAAACTGCCCATGTAATAAAACAAGCTTGATCAATAGATTGATCTCAGTAATTATTTTATTTATCCTAAATGCTAAGTTTATGAAGTGACAAAATGGACTGGCAATGCCGGGCCAATTTACAAATGCATATTAGTCTGGAACCTCTCAGTATCATTTTCAATTTCCAAGGGGCGTTATCAACGGACCCAGACCAAAATGCATCTAGACGCACTGAGATAGACCTACAACCAATCAGAGCAACGAAACGTGCGACACATCAGCGGCAGCCATCTTGATGGTTTATGAAAATGCTTCAACAGCGCTCCCATAGGACGCTCTTCTGTGCAGTCATCGTATTCAACTCGCCCCATATAAAATAAACGGTTGTTATTGGCCCAACCCAGGCCAAGTTCTGCTGGATATCTGTCCACAAAGGAGGGGGGCCAGACGCATACACCAGAGGAAATAAAACATGAGCTTGCAGATTTGCCTGGTTCCCAGGCGAGGTCAGGCTCTCAGCCAAAATGTCCACAATCAATTCATTAATGGCAAAACTTGTTTTACTGTAGGTAACATTGGATCAAAGTGCCTGCAATAGTTAAGAGAGTATGGGGCCCCCAAAGCCACATATTGGCCCCCAACCCTGGAGGCCCTCAATACAGACAAGAACATAAGGCTAGGAGGACTGCACATTTGTATGATGTGTAATAACTGGTATGAGATTTAAACAAAAACGACACATACAGCGTAGCAACTTGCTATACGTATATATATTCTAGAACAGCATATACCTTTGTCCGCCATTGTTCAGTCAAAGGCTGTGCTATCGTACGATAATGATATTGTATGATTACAGTGATCGCAGCATGACACATGCACAAGGGAGTTGTGCTGTTCGGCTAAGAAGATTGCAATACACAAATATATATTTATTTGTCTATGTTTGTTCCCCCACACTTTGCGTGGGCACATATCATGGATCAGGGAGATCGCAGACTTTTTGGCGTGACCCGGCTCTAATCTGACATCAACAATAATTTCAGGGCCAATGGAAATCCAGCTAATAGGGAGGGTCCACCTGCAACCGAGGGAAACACATTGGGGAAGCACAGAAGACATGGCCCTGCCATTCTGAGAGAGAGAGAGAGAGAGAGAGAGAGAGAGAGAGAGAGAGAGAGAGAGAGAGAGAGAGAGAGAGAGAGAGAGAGAGAGAGAGAGAGAGAGAGAGAGAGAGAGAGAGAGAGAGAGAGAGAGAGAGAGAGAGAGGAGAGAGAGAGAGAGAGAGAGAGAGATCACACAAACCTCCCAGGGACTTGTCAATATGTCCCTGATTTACACAGCTGCGGATATATAAATATAAGAAGAATAAAAAAAACATTATTTAAAATTAAGTCAGGTAAAGCAAAAGGCTGTCTATGTAGGCGGAAGAATGAAAAGAGAAAGTGTTGGGGGGGGGGGGGGGGGGTTAAGCGAATGACGAATATCGACTGAATATCCACTGAATGGCTGACTGCAGTGGTTTGACATTTTACAGTCGCATGCTGATATGTCTCGGCACGATGATTGGCTGGAGGGGATGTAATGGCATGTAAATATTATGAACCCCGTCAAGACGCACGTGTGTGTGTGTGTGTGTGTGTGTGTGTGTGTGTGTGTGTGTGTGTGTGTGTGTGTGTGTGTGTGTGTGTGTGTGTGTGCGTGTGCGTGTGTATAGATATATTGCATGCATAATATCCGTGGCAGGCATCCTGCCGAACAGTTTACCCCCATTATATTGCCACTAAACATCCTCCGTTTATAGAAATGCACGGGTGATGATACATAATTATCAGGGGAGAAAGGGAGCGCCAGGTATTAATTTAAAGTTGCCTGGGGCGTGTTTTGGAGAACACACAGCCGCGGTGAAGAGCCAAGCGCGCTCGTGTGTCGCGCTGCGGGTCTCCCCGGGGACGAAAGAAAGCTGGAGCAGATCTGTGGGGAGCGGAGAGAGCGAGAGAGAGACTCCATCTTGGGGACGTGAAGTTTCAAAGAGAAAACTTGCGAGAGTAGACTACTAGGCTCCTTTTTTTCCCCCATCTCCCTTCTGCAGGTCTGTTCTGTTTTCTGCAGCTTTGATGGTGGTGCCGCACTCTCACCTTGCGCCCTCTCACCTTGCGCCCTCAAACGCTGCGGGTTGTTTTTAATGGCAGAATGAGTGAAGTAGGCTGTACTTTTTTTTTTTTTGGTTGTTGTTGACTCGCCTTGCCTTGCTCGCTGTCCTCCAGAGAAATGGACCGTTTGCATCTGTGTCTTCAAGGGCAAGACAGACGACTAGCTGGTTTCAAATGGTTTGTAAGATGGGGAACAAAGGAATATATTTAGATAAGGGACACGTGTTGGTGTGTTTGTGTGGGTGTCTCTCCTACAAGAAAATGGGAATAGGATGTCTAAAATGAGGTTATTATCCTGAATCTCTTTGAGTGTTTCTTTGAAATCGTGAATAAGATGACATTATTTACGAAAATATATTTAAATTTCACAGTAATAACTGGTATTTGTGTATTTGAGTAGTTAGATAGTCTGACTCTAAGTAGTTTGTTGTTGGGCATTAGTTATAAATATAGGTCCATATAAATGTGGTAAAGAAAGGAAACCACATGAATATCTACTTTCAGCCTTTTCATGGTTCATGTCCTGACACGCCTTTGTTGTGAAGAGAAGTGTGAGTTTCATAAAAAATGTATTGGCTCAAAGCATTGCTGTAGATTAAAAATACTTATACCTTGCTTTTCTGAATTGTATGAATATTTCAGGTAATGAATCCAATAGTTCTGTAATTCAGATCTAAATAGGGACTTAATAGGACACTTCTCTGGTGACCAATTATATTATGCTTTGAAGATTGACCTAGCATTTTTCTTTTTTTACGGTGTCCTTGCATACTACATTTAAAACGCCAAACTGATTTATCATGACTCCATTATTATTATTTGTATTCAACATTGGTGTGCCGAGAAGCTAACGTTTCTTTGGCCCTTTGACCGCCACATTTACCTCGTCATTTACACTTGGGACAGGACACAAGTGTTTCTGTGTCTCATCGAGAATCCTCCTCAAAGGTCAGCTCATGCCACAGCCCCTGTTTATTGAACTCTCATGCCCAACAAGGGCCCTCCGTGCTGGGACTCTTGACTCAGATCTGACCTTGGTCACTCCCCGGATCTCGCTCAGTCAAGTGAGAGATTTGGCTCTCTCCCTCTCTCTCCCTATCTTTCGCTCTCACTCTATCCTCCTCTCTCCCTCTCTTGCGTTCTTGCTATTGTCTTTTTCTCGTTGTAGGGTGTGCATCCTTCATCAAGTGGTCTCTCTCTCCATCCCCCTGACACTCTCTTTATCTCTCTCGCTCGTTCTCTCTCTCTCTCGTCCTCTCTCCCTCCCTTGCTTTCTTGCTATTGTCTTGTTGTCTTTGTGGAGTGCGTATCCTTCATCAAGTGGTCTCTCTCTCTCCATCTCTCTCTCTTGAGTGGTCACCTTAGGTTTTTCATCGGTGGGCTCAGCTATGGACTCCCCAAATCCACACCCCCCCCCCCCCCCCCACACGCACGCATGAATAAATATGAGATCAAAATCCCTGTTGTCAGATGCACTTCCCAATACCTGTTTTTTGTTTTTGTAATTGAGAATGTAACCTAGGCAACTAGGTAAGGATAAGTAGCATGAGTACGACTGACATTCAGGACAAATTAGCGGCGTCCCTAATGGGGTGGCTGAGCGATGCGTGGTCGGATGTAGCCGCATATGTAAAGACTGTTCTTCGATGGGAGAATGTATGTACTTTGGTCCAGGGCGGAGACGACATTGACATTCTAATGGTGATGATGTTTGCAGAAGGCCGGCCTTGATGGATTCTTATAGATTTTTGTGTTTCTTTTTCTGGTCTTCTTTAAACGGTTGAAATGTTTCTCGAATCGTGACTATTTTCTATTTTCTTATGATTCTACCTCCACCCCACCCCCACCCACCCACCCCATGGATCCCACTCTTCTATTACTGCTTCATCCTGTTGAGAGAGAGAGAGAGAGAGAGAGAGAGAGAGAGAGAGAGAGAGTGAGAATACAATCTCAGGTAAGGAAATGGAACATCTATATAGTGAGATGTTATAAGTATGGGCAGAGGTACACGTTTTGGTATGGTACAGTTATGTCCCTACTAGTTTAAAACAAAGGAGATAATTCATCATATTGTTTTAATACAAAACAAACACAATGTATTATTGTGATATTAATTAATTGATCTAATTATTCGTTGGGAAATGGCTCATTAAGTGATACAACATTGCATTGGCATACTGGTACACTTGGTATTGCAGAATCTAGAATAATATTTTTGTGTTTCTGATTGTTATCCAACCGTCTTTGGCCTCCTTTTATTTACTTATTTGAATAACGGGGCCCACAGGTGTGTTGATCCTTTCCAATCACATTGTAATACTGAGGAACAACGAAGGACATCCGTCCAAATCCAGTCACACCATGACTGCACTTGTTGCCAATCATACATTACACACTGCAAGGTCTCAATACCGGCATCTGTGGTTTTCCTTGGAGAGAGCAATTGAAATGCCAAATGTGAGGTAAAGCATGGAATCCAAACTACAGGCCTTCTCATGCTGCATGTCGACAGCATTGCCACCATTGTTCACATGTGATCCTTTCCAGCCCAACTAGTAGAGCATAGCACTAACACTGCTTAGGGGCTGGGGTTTGACTCACAGCCAAAAAGGTTGTGGGCACAAACTTTAAAGGATAACTTCAGGATTTTTCAACCTGCATACTATTGTTCCATCATTTTTGGTCAAATGGACTAATGTGGCCACGGTTTATGAACTTGGTCCAGTATTGAGGGCGAACACTGCAGCCGTAATCCCCAAAATGGGCGGCAAGGTAATCCTTTGGGGCAATAGTGCCCCATCAACGTATGTCCTCTAAAAGGGCTTGTTTTTGCCACTGACAGGGTTTGCTTGTTATAATAAGTGTCTGAACACATTATGGAAAGGATCCCTACTGAGAATACAACTTTTTTTCTTTACCTTTCCCTTGAAATTGCTAGCGGTGCATGGAAGGTAATCCCAGTAATGTGCTGGTAACTATGTGTGAAAGAGGCTTTACAAACGGACTGTATCAAGCAAAAGGTAAAGAAAAAAGGTCGTTTTTCTTGTAATATGCTGTCAGACACTGATAATAAAAGTCAGTGGACGTACGTTGACGGTGCGCTATGTCCCCAAAGGATTACATTGAAGCCCCTTTTGGGGTTTTACGGCTGCATCGTCCTTGCTCAATACTGGACCACTTTCAAAAACGGTTGTCCGCATTAGTCCCTTAGACTCAAAACGATGGGAAAATAGGGTCCAGTTTGAACAATTATTTTAAAGTTATCCTTAGATGTCTGAATTGTACCTGTGGACAAAGTTGAGCAAGATGCCCTTAACCCATATATGCGCATTAATGACATGTATCGGAAAAATATAAACACTGTTATAGTAGGGGTAGGGTTTTGATTCCCACTGCTCACCGCTGCTCAACGCTTAGTACGTATAGCACTCAAGTTCTTCTTGGCACAAATTCAGCGGCCGCCAAATGGGGTATATTTATGTACCGCCATGGCCCTTTCCCTCTGACTCTGTAAATGAATACAAAGTGGTGCAGGCATTGATTCAAAATTAATATTCAAACGATAATTCCAGAAAGGGTGCGTGAGTCCTCCCACGTCCACTGCACGTGTCCGGTTCCTCTGCAATCCAAATTAGCTTCTTGTTCATCTATACCCCTGGTCCTCAGTGGATGGATTTCACTGAAATCCCATGAGATACACACATCAACCCTCTTACATTACCTATTCTTTCCCTGTGGCTTTCTCTTGATTTCTGGCTGTCTTTGTTCTTGGAGATGCGCACACACACACACACCCACCCCCACCCCCCCCCCCCCCCCCCACACACACACACACACACACACCGTGTGTGTGTGTGTGTCAGTATATGAATGCCTACGTGTGTATATGCGTATGTGTGTGTGTGTGTGTGTGCATCTCTTGCACTTATTACTGGAGATGCATACACAAACATGGGCATGAACATATTGACACACACACCTACACACACACACGCACGCACGTACACACATACACACACACACACTCGCACGCAGCTTACAGACCCACACACACACTACACACACGCACACAAACGCACACACGCACACACAGTGGTCGGAGGTCGTGGCCATCTGTTCATGTGCTACAGTCTTAATTACACCCTCATCAGACTGAAGTCAATCTATTCACTGCACCTCGGAGCCCAGCTAACCCGCCAGCTAGCCAGCTCCCGGCTGATCAATAAGCCCTTTCTCCCCGACTGACAGCCTCAGCGGCTAGCCCAGCTCAGCACTGGGCCACCTCCATCCGTCTCTACACACAATGGAGGAAGCTTGGTGAGCTCTGTGTGTTAGTGTGTTTTGTGTTGCTATGCCTCCAGGTAGGATGATCTCATCCACTGTGATTTCATCGTTTCTACTATTGAGTCATTTTAGCAGATGCCCTCATCCAGAGCTACTTGGACAGTGATTTCAGATACAGGTCCTTAAGGAGCAGACCGGGTGAGGGAGTCTTGGCTCAAGGAAGCCTGCAGCTTAGGCTGCAGACACTTCGTACCCAGTATCTTTAAATTGGAAGTGAAACACACATTTCTTTAATTACACATGAACTGGAACTGGAACCAAAATTGACATATTGTTTTGTATATTTTTAATGGACCTCCATTTAATATTACTTGGTGCACCCTAATGCAATGTTAAGTAATGTGTCTCCCATCATCAGAATCATTCTTGTCTACGGTACGAGTGAAACTCTCTCTTTCTCATCCTCCTTGAGACGTTCCGATAAAGACGCTCCACACCGCTCCACTTTGACCCTTAACTTTAACATTCGCTAAAAAACACTCATCTTCACATCCACGGGCAGGGTCAAGAGTTCATCTCAAGCATCGCGCTGTGCGGCGTGGTGACATAAGGCTGCGACGGCGGTGGCGGTGGCGGCGACAGCCTGGTCTCACTGTTTTCAGCTTGGCGGGCTACCAAGGCACCGGCGGAGGTTCGGGATTCTAATCTGCCAGGCTCTGGAGGAGAAGGGCTGGTGGTAGGGGGGGTATTTCCTGTTGCCGTGGCTGCAGGGGCCCGATCCATCTGTCTTCATCAGCAAGCAGCGGAGAGGGTCGGCGTGTGTGTGTGTGTGTGTGTGGGGGGGGGGGGCTCTGGGCTGCAGCCAGCAAGACCCCGCTAAGCACCAGCTGCTAGTTGCCTTTTACACTGATTCCCACCAAGTGGGGACATATTTACAGTACATCACATCCTCCATGCTCATTGGAGGACGTTCCGAGCATGTCAACACACTGATTATTATCATGTTCTTTCTGTTTCGCGTTTCTCGTTCTTCCATCTTTTCCTTACTCTCTGCCCAATATATCGCTGCTGCGATTTGTTTTTCATGATTTTCCCGCGTTTCACGGCCCCCTGTCTTACTTGCTCCTTCTCGCTGTCTTTATTTATTTTTTCCTTTTTGTGTGTGCGTCGTTGAGAGACGAGCAGAGGTTAGTGTAAACACCTCATGCTCTTCGGTTTGTTTACGGTTGTTGCCGTGGAGAGAGCAAAAAACCCGTTATCCTGTTTTGCCGTAAGATTTCATGTTTATTATCATTTAATCAGAATATACAACCACCCTAACTGAATTGGAAAGGTCTCTGGGCTGTAGTCCCAACTCTGGTTGTTGCTGTATTCTTTGTATGAAGGCATATGAGGATCTCAGTGCCTGTTGGAGAAACCTAATCATATCAGCTTTCTGCTGCAAAAAAAGATTATTAGAGCCAGGCAAGAGAAAAAAAAGGTTGATAGGGGCGACAATGAAGCCCAAACTCCAAGCAATAAAGTCGGAACCCAAGATGAAATGTCCAAATAAAATGTAAATTTGGATTGCAAGTATAGCCAATATCAATGTCAGTTTATTTCTGTATTTTTTTATTTTCACGTAGGTTTCATCCCGAAAATAGGCCACCATCTTCAACAAATATGGCATGAGGTGGGAAAACGATGATGACTGCTTACTCATTTAGTAGATGCTGTCATCCACAGCAATTTAAAATGCACTTTTTTTACATTCATGTCATTAATGAGTAAGTAGGGGCTAGGGCATCTTGCTCTAGGATGCCTCTAGGATGAGGCATGCAAGCTGTGTCGTGCTTTGAACTTCGACCCTTGTGGCTGGGACTAGTCAAACACCCCTCACCGCTAGACTGTGGTAAGATTGATGTGGATGTGCAGCTAGTCAACAGCACATTGAAATGACTCACTATCCTGCAGCATCACGGCACCAGCGCTGGTCTACAAGCAGTATCCAATGAGACTATAGACTCAATGCTTAGAACGGTTTCCAGAGATCAAACCGATGGAAATCAATGTATAAATTCAAACGGCAATGAGATTAGCGCAGCATTGACTCATCTGAATCTGTAGACACCTGGTCCACTCCCCCTCCGCTCCTCTGACCTAATTTTCATCTCAAACATACCCTTTTAGGTATTGCCCTATAAGGACATGCAGATTAAGTAATTGCGAGATTGGAAATGCAGCAGAAAAATGTAATTTGTGAACCTGACGGTGGTAGCAAATCGAGTGTAAATCGCAGCGTGTGTGTGGGCGTAGCTCAACTCAACT
The DNA here is from genome assembly GCA_026745465.1 of Lota lota. Taxonomy (NCBI): domain Eukaryota; kingdom Metazoa; phylum Chordata; class Actinopteri; order Gadiformes; family Lotidae; genus Lota; species Lota lota. The sequence goes on along the minus strand of JACYXH010000677.1, from coordinate 68,173 downwards.
CAAACACGCATGGCAGTCACATCCTTATCAGCCACATGCAATAATAAAGACAAAATAGGCGATGCCTTTTTTTTTTATTGCCTGCACTTTAGTACATCACGTGTGCAATTGCTGCTTCTCCTTGCGTGTCACCTGGAGACAGCGGGAATGGCGTATCATCGTAGCAAACATAACATGTTTCATCGCCAGGGCAATTCACAAAACACAAAATACACCTGCTGTTGGCGTGGGCTAGGTCTTTATGTCTCTCCGACTGGTAGGGGATGGGTGTGGGGGTGCTAATGCATGCTAGTGCTTTTTGTCAGGTTACAATGAACCGCACCGCTTTGATACGAAGACGGCTGTCTCAATTGATGCTTATACCTGGCAGGGCCTATACAAAGTGTGTGTGTGTGTGTGTGTGTGTGTGTGTGTGTGTGTGTGTGTGTGTGTGTGTGTGTGTGTGTGTGTGTGTGTGTGTGTGTGTGTGTGTGTGTGTGTGTGTGTGTGTGCGTGTGGTATGGGAATGGGGGGGGGGGGGTTGTTTGGTGGGATGTAAGTGTGGTGGTCTTGCTATACGCACATCACATGGTCTCGATGGATGATGTACACATGAAAAGAGCCGTGAGGTGTGTGTGTGTGTGTGTTTGTGTGTGTGTGTGGGCGAGTGATATGTGTGTTTGATAGCGCCGTGTGTATACGATGGCGACCTGATGACACATGATGTAGATATTTGATAGTGATAATTGTGCAATGTTTATATATATATATATATGTTCTTGTCTTGTCTCTTTTTCATTCTATATAGGTTAAACTGTGAACACAGTGTATTTAGAGAGAGAGAATGAGAAAGAGATTTAGTTTTGGTCTGGGAGCTATATATTTCTCTCATTGTGAATTTGTTATTCACACCATGGAATATATTATTCAGGTGTATGTACGTGTGCATAAATGTCCATGGTCTTATGTTTGCATACATATGTGATAACCAACAGCGCAGATGGAGCTCCTTACCCTAGCAACAGCCGAAGATACACAGCTTTTTTTTACTTTTTGTACTTTTTTACAGAGGCATCCAAGAGGGAATAGTTTGTTCTCTTTCGACAGAGACTTGCATGTCTCTTCTCATTTTCCCATTGCAGATGTGATGAGATATGTCATCCTCCTCTAGCCTCACTTTTTCTTCCCCATGATTCTGAAATCCTGGGATCTGACAGTGGGGACTCATTCGTACCTTGAGTCTAGACTGGACCCTGGGTGGAATGTGCGAGAAGGTTGGCAATCGCAGACAATCAGTATTAATGAAGACCAGAGTTGACGAAAATACATATGTTTTTTTTCTTTCTTTGTATTCCTGATACATCTGCCTTTATCTCTACCTCACCTCGTTTATTATACCGCGGTTCAAAACTCTTCAGATGTCTTGCTCCCCTTTTTCATCATTTTTCTCCTAATCTCTAGCCATCTCTAAAGGATTATGCCCTGAACCATAAGCCTCCATTCCGTACTCCACTACACACGCACCCACACGCACACGCACGCACACACGCACACGCACGCACGCACGCACACACACACACACACACACACATACACATACACATACACACACACACACACACACCTTACACATAAAAACATGCAGTAAAACGTTTACTGTAAAAGTAAAACCCTTGTGCAATTTGGGGTTGGACCATTCTATAGAGAATCTAACCTTTTAAAATGTTAATTGTTGTGCTCTTGGTTTTCTATCAGGAGAGAGAGAGATAAGGGAGCTGAAAGAGAGACCACCTTCTAAATATAGACCGTTGTTCTTGTCGCGGCCGGTTTGAGACGGAACAGGGCTGATTCACGTCGCACGTGTCTGACATTAAGAACCGCTTCAGCCGCTGCACAAGGGTCTATAGGTTCCTGACCCAGGAACATGAAGAAATAGTGGGAGGTGGGTAATAAATGATTTAATAATTAGTAATTATTTAATTTAATAAACAGAAATAACAAAAAAATAGTATTTGAATTTGAATAATTTTCTTTTGTTATCGTCTTATGTTGCATTTCTCTGGCCCACTTCTATACACACTCATACACAAACACACACACATGTATGCACGCATGCACGCACGCATGCATGCACGCACGCACGCACGCACGCACGCACACACACACACACACACACACACACACACAGTCCATATATATTATATATATTGTAATCACTAAGACACCCTGTCTTTCCCTCAGAGTTTTCTTTAGGGCTCCACAAAGCTTCTGGTCTGCTTGCCGTAATGCTACCAACCAACCCAGGAATGATAAGCAGCTACCAGCACACACGTGTGCATACATAATAAAGCCCTCCACATACATGCTTTACGTTGCCATTTCGCAAACGTGAATCACAGGCGACATCACGCGCAACACATTTCTTACCTTCTCAACATGTTTGTGCCAGCTATGTAATGCCAAGAAAACTAAAGCATAGCATGAATCAGTTTGAAAACAACAAACACTTAAAACGCTTTTTTTCCATTCTGAAGTATCCGGTTATTAAAGGTGATGTACTTACTTCCCAACTGTGTTAGATGGGTTTGTAGAAGCTGCAACCTAATTTGTTTCCATGAAAAAGGCATTTGCCATAGTGTCTGTATCAACAGGAGTGTAATTGCTTTGCATTCTGCAGAGTCTAATGAGACCCATTCATAATCCTAAATATGAGAAGAGAAATGTGTTCCTCAAAGACAGTGTTCATTTGCATGATAGTCTCTTAACAATTTGATTTGAATTGTAAATATTTACTCAATGAGAGCATAGTCCATGCATTTTCTTTTAGCTATTTTCTTCATGCTCTTATATCCACAGACTTACCAATATCAGTGACCAGAAATGCTACCCAAAAGATCAGAAACATGTCCAATTGTTTCTTTCAACCCATTTCTTGTTCTGGATTCCCTCTAGTTTCAGACATTTTTATGACACCCATCAAGAACTTTGATATGGGAACCAAAGAACTTTGTGTGACGTCTTCCTGCCATGCGTATTTGCAGTACAATGGTTCTTTCAAAGCCCTGAAACAGCTTTTGACTGGCTATAATACACTGAGAATGGCTACAATACTTGCTGATTTTCCGGGGGTGCCTCACTTGTCTTGTATAACGGCCAACTTTGGCAACAACATCTCAGTGCGCTTCTGAATCACCACTGATCTTCAATGTTATGCTGATGACACCCTTCTATACATTACATTAGTGATTGTTGCTACTTTGTAGTCCAATCATATCTCATCTTCTAGGACGAGGACATCATCAGAATTTCAAAAACCCTATAAAAAAGAATTTCCAAGGACTGATTTTAGCATTTTAAACATTTCAAAACATGGCCATACTCCATTACTAGGCCATGTTTTTTTATCATCCCAAGGCTCGCCTTCGACGCCTTGTGCAATGCAATGCACTCTGTAGTGTTATTTATTTTAATGTTGTTATCGTTTTGTGTGTAATATGTGAACCCCAGGAAGACTAGCTGACTGCAGCAGTTTTCAGCTAATGGGGACCCTCCAACAAACCACAAACAATCAAAAGCTCCATTAGACTCAGAAGAACTGCCTCACCAGGATCTTGGCGAGAATGATGATGAACCAAACTAGAACACCTATTTATACTGTTGAGGCACTCATTCCCTGTCTCTCTCTTCCAGGGTTTACAGGATTAATAATTTCCATACCTCATACACACCCCATATCTTCAATTACAGGGGACCCATCATGCAAGAATTGTGCTCTTTAACATATCAACTCTGTTTGTGTGAAAATGCGTGGAAAAGTTGTAGCATTGATGTCATTGATCTGGGATTTGCATTCTCCATTGGTCTGATTTGGAAATCAATGGTCCAACATCAACAACACACGTTGAAAGCTGTACTCTCTGACATAAGAAAATAGCTTTGAGGTTCCCCTTTAAGAAACTAATTGCATAATAAACCCCAATCAACAACATCTGTTCAACTGGTTATCCAGAAAACTATGACTGAGGGAGAGTTTTACATGATGGAGTATTTCAGCTGCACATTAAAGGGATCAAGTTGGATTTGTACATGCATAAATCCCTTTAATTGGCCAAAATACCAACAGGTTGTAATTTTACTTAAAGACGTAGACCTCCCAGACGCTCTCTGTTGCGTAGAATAGTCTGTAGGTAGATTTATATTATATTTTAAACTAGCCGGTTTTGCTAGGAAAAAGAAAGTGATGCACAGATTATGGCAAAAATATCTGTTCTTTCATAACTTTTTGATTTGTAGAATGTTTATTTTTGATTATAACAAACATTCGTTTATGATTGTTATTGTCTTAACCCACGGAGCTCGCACTCCAGTACTCTTGATGCATGGGCTTGAATAGGCTGCAGTTCACTTACCGGCCAAAGGGGCCAGTAATGAGAAGTTAATTCTGATTCTTACACATAGTACCTTTAACTCAAAATAAAATCCAAGGAGTCGTAGGTGTTCCCAGTATTACTACAGCTTTAGTGTGTGCATGGTATTTCAATCTCCACGCTTGCCTTTCATCATTCACCATCTCATTTTACTTCATTTATTAAAAAAACTAGTTTTTTGAGTAACACTTAACGGAGCTGTTGAACTCTTGAACGCTGACCTTTCGTTCACAATGATCTAAAATGAGTCAGTGAGCTTGTTACCGGAAGGCCTACACCAGTGGGATTTACAAAGCTTCCTGCTTCTATTAATTTGACGCCCAGAGGAGCCTCCAAGGATTAAAGAGCATATGTTGTTTTCATGAAAGACATCCAGACATGCCGTTTTCTGTGCCCATAAATGCACAAGACAGGGTGTGTGTGTGTGTGTTTGTGTGTGTGTGTGTAGTTTGTGTTTTTTTATGAAAGACAACCAGTCTAGATTTCTATGCTCATACATACCCAGGATGTGTGTGTGTGTGTGTGTGTGTGTGTGTGTGTGTGTGTGTGTGTGTGTGTGTGTGTGTGTGTGTGTGTGTGTGTGTGTGTGTGTGTGTGTGTGTGTGTGTGTGTGTGTGTGTTGTGCCTGTGCACATAGTGTTTATGCGTGTTTTCTATTTTAGACACCTATACACATTCTCCATGCTTATACATACACAGACAGGAAGTGTGTTTGTGTATGTGTGTGAACATACTTTTTTGTGAATGTGTGTGAGTGAAGATGGTAAGCTGACAGACTTCCCCACAGACACCACCTTCTAAATTGGTAGAGAAAAAAGGTAAACAATTATAGTCTGCAGATGTGGTTGGAAGATCTCATTCTGTGTACAGTGTCAGGTTCCTCACCAATGAACATATTTTTGTGCAGTCTCCCTGTATGTAAACAGGGGGACGTATAAACTTTTTTTAAGAGATCATGTTTTTTTCAAGAAAATTGACCAATACATCTGACACACAGCCATCAAAGAATCACTTTACTTTCAAGTTCACACGAGTCAAACATTGTTAAACTCAAGGGAATGAAGCAAAGTCCAACTAATCATTTGGACAAAGCCAACTCTTTGAAAATACGTTTTTTTTTTTCACCCTGCAAATGAAAGACCATAAACTAAAGACCATAGGCATAGATGACGGGGAGGCAGTGGACCTGCGATGAGTCCAAGACTGTTTACAAGTAAAAGCACAAAGTTATTTTATTTTTAGCATTAAGGTACAAAATAAATATTCA